>UELV01000652.1:0-16973 GCA_900490015.1 Megastigmus stigmatizans
CTGTTCAAGTTTCCTCCTGAGTAGTGTATACTATTTGTTTGCCTAGCGAGGACAAAAGTGCCACTGCCTCAAACCGGCCCCGGGAGAGAATGTGGTACTTTCGGCCCACTAGGCAAAAAATGAATGTTTAAATTCTCGCTTTTTTTATTAATCGGAAGACATTTTAACTGTTAACACACCGTAGATCTCCATCGATGATTAACACTGAGCGGTAGCATAAATAGAGCGAAGTTAAATAATAGGCGTATAAAAATTTGTTTACAGTGAAAAGTCCGAGGATTATTTAAGAAGCAGGGATCATAATTCAAAATGTTGTGGAAATGACATAAACATAAAAAAAAATTGGTAATATGTGAAAAAAGATTGCTCTATACACTTTTACCGTAACATGTTATGAAAAACTTATTACGTATTAGCCTTATAATCGTTTCAGTAAATTTTAAAACTTTTTCTTTATGCTACTTATAGATTAAGGCTACATCAACTGCATGGTCATAGTGATCACTTTTACAAAAAATTAGGAATGCATTACAGTATAAAATGCTTTCCAATAATAACTGATCAAACTCGTAAAACAATTTGAAAATGAAGACGAAAAAATTCGAAGTGACAATGGACTTACTATGATTTGGACAAACTTCATAAATAATAAGGGCCTAATAAGACAGTACAAATTTATATATAAATTATTTTAAAAAACTTTTATTTAACAGTAACAACTTGGACATAATATTTTTTTGTTTGTAAATTTTGATAAAAAATACCAAAATGCATAAAAACACAATGCAGCATATTATAAATATAATAGTTATGAGAGCTGAATCTAAAAAATACAGTCTTTAATGAAAATAGAAATATTAGACATTTCGTTACTTAAAAGTCTAAACATTGTAAGACGATATATAACTATCGAGATCATTAGGTACTTCAGCTTCACTGTCTTGTTCGGCACTCAAAGCATGATATCTTCTCCGTACATGATGAGCTACCATTTTTGGCTGCCTGTCCCGTGTGAATATTCCTTTTTTGTTACCTCCGACTCTAGTGTAAGCTGAAATTATATTTTTTATTACTTATTGTTTTACTTAGATAACATTAGAAATTATTTAAATGTATGTCTATTACTTAACAACAATACGAAATCATGATTTTTATTATATCATTCTTTAGAAAAGTAGGTAATAGATGCAATTAATGGAGGATGTCTTTGGATATTAATAAACGTTAGTTACATTGATAGTGCTTAATTTATAGCATTTGTGAAATTATTGCATAATCCGTTAATTTCAGTAAATATATGGTAAGAATATACTCAACGTATAGACCCAATTTTAGCAAGCATTATCGATATAGGGTAATTATTTAATTTCTGCGAACATTCACATATCTATAAGGACATTTATAAATGCAATGTCAGTTATGGAGAAAGTTGAAGCGTTTCTTAAAAATTCAATCAAATAATTTTAAGTTCTCATAACGACATAAGTATAGGCCTTTATAAGTAATGCATTTGCTTGATAATCCTAGAATCAATTAGTCTTATAATTGTAAGTACAGTCAAGTGCAGAATAATAAATCATACGGTCTATTCTTAACGATTTGTAAACTTTTAGAATATCTTTTTCAGAGAGTATCTTATCTTTTACTGGCAGGATTTAATATATCTTAATTATCATGATATATTTTAGCTTTTGTGATAAAATGTAATCTGTAACTTTTTAAAAGTTTAATATATATGGTAAAAAACTATGTGAATACTCTGTGAAATGCTTGTTATCCCATAATATCCCACTTATTATATAGAATTTTATTTATCTGTCGTAAGTGAAACGTACTCTGTGCAGTTCTGAAATCGGCAAAGTTCCATATGAATTCACCGATGAAGAAACCTTCCTCTCTCAACTGGTCGAAGGCTGCGAAATGCCGAGACATCGTTTCTATCTGATACTCTTCACTCCAAACGTACTCCGGCAACTACATCAAAGTATCGCAAATGTCAATCGATCAATTTATTTAATTTACATTTCTTTTGTTTTGCCTATACCATGGCTAAGAGTATTTCAACATTTGCAGATCTATTTGATTAATATATAAGTCTTGCATATACCTCGTGTAAGCCGGGCATAGTGTCAGCGCCGTACTCCGACATTAATACTGGTTTATTGTACTTATTGTGCCACGCTTGTGCTTCCGCTATGACGCGACTGGTGATTGTATCGAGCCTGCCAGTGTTTGAATACCAAGCGTTGTATCGATTGAAGCTTATAATATCCAGGTATTGACCGGCTTTATCCTCCTATGGGCGTATAAAAGTGACTTTAATTAAACCTCATACCGTTTTCAGATTTTCGAGTATTTTAAAAATGCATAAAATTACATCAGCTTCAAAATCACTATACTTATAATATATGATAAGCCAATAATTGAACTATACTTTACAAATAAAAGAATTATCGAACTTTAGTAACTAATACAAGGCTGTACACTTACCGAGTAGCCACGTGCAAGAGCTATTGTAACGGGCCTTGTCGGATCAAGAGTCTTTGTGTGATATGCTACTCGTTTGAAATACAATCCGGCATCAGCTAGTTGAGTCCTCGGCTCGTTTGCAATGGACCACATTACAACGGATGGCCGATTCTTGTCTCTGCGTATCAGTTCTGACAGCGACTGTTTGTGCCTTTTCAGTAACGTTGGCGAAAAGTTTTCCGTATCGACGGAAGGACACTCGTCGATGATGAGGAAACCAAGTCTTCAAAAAATAAAATTATAATTTCATCATCTATTATAATAAAATGTTTATAAATTAATAACTTTATTTTATATAGTAATTAAACAGTTTTTTTTAACTACAATAATATAATTTTAAAAGATGCTTCAATGATTCTAGTAATTTGTTCATGATTTTAATGTTCAAGAAATTGACATTATTCATTGCACGATGCAAAGGAGGATGGCAGCCGACAATGGAATTTTCCCTTATTAGAGGATGGCAAAAATCTGCATGGATATGAATATTAGGATATATAAAACCACATCGACTACAATCGAATTTAACTATGATAAGTGTGCGGGACCATACGAAAAATCACTCCGAAGTTAAAAAATTAACGTATACATATACATGTATGTGTATGTTAACGTATACACACTGCACACACATATATGTTGTCTGAACAAACACGGAAGTCGTCTACTCATTAAGTATGATGATCGGCAAATATATACTGATTATGCCTACTAATTAAAAAACTTAGAGTGATTTTTCGGATGATTCTCCACTCTCATCACCTTTTAATTTTATTGTAAGCTACATTACACTTTTGCATATCCTGCATATCTATACCGGTTTTTTTGCGTTCTTCTTTGCGGGAAAAGTTCTCTGACATCATTTCCTCAGTCATTTCGCAATTTTTCTTACTTTCAAACTTTCAAACCGAAATAAAGTTATTCTTTAAAGGGAAAATCGAAAAGAATAAATGAGGAAAAACTCTATTTGTAAATTCTTAACTTAAATAAAACTATATAGTTTACCTATCGGCGAGATCAAGAACTTCATCGCTGTAAGGATAGTGACTAGTTCTGTAAGCGTTCGCTCCAACCCATTTAAGTAACTCATAATCTCTAGCTACTGTTACTAAATCCAAGCCGCGTCCTCTAATAGCAGAATCTTCGTGCCTTCCAAATCCGCGGAAATATATTGGCTTGTCATTGATTAGAAACGATGTATTGGTCCACTTCAAGCTGCGAATACCTACAGGAAGTCGATAAATATCTGGTTCGGTTACGTTTGGCACCTGGACAGTCACCTGCAAATGAATAATAATATTTGCACTGATTAGAATTTTTATAATTTTTTTAAATGAATTGTTTAATATCTTTAAAGTTACTAAAGAAGCTATTTTAAACGCATTAATAATTTAGAAAAATTACATTCATACGCTTTTTTAAGAACCGTTGTAAACAATTCGATTGCGTTTTCAAATGAATTGGTCATTTACTAGTGATTTATCGGACGCTCGAGCAGTGATCCTATATATTTGGTCTTTAAAAGAATCTTAGTATCCAAATTTGATAAATATTATAAAACTTTTTCATGAAACGCATGTTGTAGCATTAATTGCATAATTATTACACTTGTCAGAATCGCTTAATGCATTCATTGCCATTATTATATAAAGTGAACTAAGTATTGAAATATCTTATCTTGTTTCTTATAATAGAAATGTAGGCTAAATATAATGATAAGAATTCGATTGTGAAATCAGGTAAAAATGCTTATTTGTCGAGGCAAAACCTTCTATGGATAATGATGATCCGATAGAGTGCCTGATACGAGATACGAAAGTAATAAAGTAATTATAATGTTTATATTATTGGATTGAGTGAGTCCTGATTGCAAGTAAAGCGATGTTTACATTGCGACGAAAACAATATTTTTTCAGCAACGATATCCATCAAATTGATAGAGAATTAAAACCAATTATTGTCATAACCTGTTATTACTTAGACCTATACTCATAATACTAAAGTGGAATACTAGAGTCGACTACTAGATTGGAATAATCCGTTCTACGAGGCATATTTTGTTAAAATTAGGCTATAATAATTTATTACAAAAGTTTTTATGTTCATTGTTGAAATATTTTGTATTAATATTTAGTTACTCCTCTCTACACATATTCACTACGAGCACATTTTCGCACACACGCAATGATTTTAAGGTTGTGCGTCGGATATACGTATGCGTAGGTGAGTCGATTTCTCGTTTAGCTCGAGTAGAGTGCAGAATAATGCACGTATATTATACAGAACACAACTTAAAGCGTTTTATTTGTGTGAGATGTGCTCATAGCGAATAGGAGTTGCGACAACGTCTAGTTAATATTATGTGGTGGTTTTATCTGGAACTACTTCTCGCAGTTTTATCAAAATCCCTGACCTAATTGTATATTAAGCGCGTCACGGTAGGGGTTCAAAACTTGAATTAACGGTGTGTACCACGCGTGCGGGATTCCAATCAGCCAAAGTTTAATTTCCCTTTACGTTTCGTTTCATTGAGACTTTTGTACGAAACGTCCCGCGAAATTGTAGAAAACACGGGAAAGCAATTAATGTATTAAATTTATTCGTATACGCTATCTACATTGAGTGGTTCTGCATCGGGAATACAACACAGCGGACACGAGCAAGTGGGTCGTAGTTGAACGATACGTTAATGCTTTTGACGGTGAGGAGATCGCCCGTTGAAAATGCCAGCATCGTACACACTACACAGTGTAGTGTACACTTTATAACAAAGTATGTATATGGCATTTATAGCGAAAGCGTGTTTTAGTGCAATATTTCCGTTACAAGAGTATAAAATCATTGTTTATACTTATAAAATTCATGGCAACTTGCACAGACTCTTATATTTTGGAATGTATGAATCAATTTTCATCTTGTTTAATGGCTCTCATTTCTTTCCTTATTTTGTAACTTCAATATTTAAGATTTTTCTCTGATTAAATATTTTGCATAAAATTAAAATAAATAATTCAGTATGACGAATTTATTGTTAAAAAAGTTGCCGTGATAAATTTCAAGAAAAATATAAAACTCACTTTCGACATATTTAGAATATATTTATAATATTTGCTGTTTGCATGCTTTGAGGACCCATAAATGATGCACTAATTCTATTTTGCTTACCCATCAACATCGGATATTTTTATATACTTTTTTAATACTTATTTCGACTTTTCAAGTAAGACTAATAAGAAAATTTAACTAGCTTAAAGATTCACGTACCTCCAGTGTATACATATAACCAGGATAGACACTCATCGATCGCGGCCACCACAGACGGGGCGACGCAATTTTTAAAGTTCCCTGAGTTCCGTCATATGGTCCGCTAATGACATATTGATCGTCGGCATCGAGAAGGCTTACTTGACACAGTGGAGTTTCCCACTCGTTCAAGCCTGCTACAACTACACTGTACTTAATGATGCCCACATCATTTTTTATCCCTGTATTAATATTGAGATCTTCAACATAAACTCTTGGCTTTGTGTGCAACAGTACTGGCCTATTAAATAAGAAACCATTTATGTGTTAGAAAAATGTATTATTAAGAGAACTTCAAGTATTATCAGGAGGTTTCAAAGTATTTGACTATTAAAAATAGTTGAAGTAAAAGCGGACTCAAAGAATTTATCAAGTTAAACTATATAAAAAAAATTATAAAAGATGATCATTGAGTCGAGCTGTCACAAAGAAACTCAATTTCCATCTTTTTTCTCTTTTTTCCGCTTACTTATATATTGTTATGTTCGTCGAATCATGTTCTATAGACAAATGAATGAGTGAACCGGAAAAAGCGAATTTCTGTCCATTGTAGACAGGATCAACGGTCGCTACGTTTACTGAATTCGATAAAAAAGTTGGCGTTTCTTATACCTATACCGTTAAAAAGAATAACGTTTTGTTTTCGAAACTGAATGGACCAGTGAAGTTTATTATTCTCTCTGTTTACTACTTGTGAGTATTTGTATTGTATATCTATATTTTATATAAATTTCAGTTAAATCGATGAAAGAAAATAGTAATTTTACAATTTTAATTCTTTTAATAAAAATATAAGAAATAAATATTTGTAGAACCGATCGTTCACTTTTAATCTACAAAGAAATCATGCAATGGATAACCAAGAAGAAGTCAGTTATCAATTATGTACAGAATTTCAGTAGCGTATACTATTGTGTAAATCATCGGGTGCAAAATTCGGCTTTTCATGACTATTTTCAGGGCGCAAAATACTGAATTCTCGCCCTTTTCAGAATCGGCATAAAGTAACTGCTTAGCGCCCGCATGTTTCGCACCTGCAAAAACAGGCACTTAAAGCCGAATTACGCTACCAGTGTGTTAAAAAATAGTAAAAAAAGTAAAAAAAAAAAGTTTACGTTAACGGGCGCAAGGTGCTTCTCACCCCGTCTTTTTTTTCAGCCTCGCTTTGTTCGGACGACAAATTCTACTCGGGACTACCGGTTTCGTGCTCTGGTAGAGTAATATACTATATTGAATAAAGGGCGAAAAATCGAGTTTTATATGAATTTAACAGGCGCAAAGTGTCCAAAATTACACCCTAGGGTGCAAAGTGATACTTCAGGATAATGTAAATTTAATAGATTACGCCATTAGGGAGGAAAAAACTTGGACAGTCCAGAACTCGTGTAAATTGACAAGGCTGGTCTGGCCAATTTACCTTCCGAGTAGCGTATACTTTTTTTTTGCCTAGCGAGGATGAAAATACAACATTTTCGAATAGGCGCCGGGAGAGAAAGTGGTACTTTCGGCCCGCTAGGCAAAAAAATAATTTTTTAAAATTATTTTAGAAATATAAATAATATACAAAAGTATTTTATAATTTTTACTTCTATTTGAATCAAAGTTATAGATTATATTAGGCGCAAAAAATTAATATTTCCGCGCGTCAAAGTAATGATATTTCATTTGTCAACAGTTTTGTGATATTATTTATTTTATTTATGAAGATCAGCGCACCCTGTTATAAATCATTAATATAATAAATCATCAAGAATTCAGAAAATTTATTTGATTTGGTCTTTCTAGTTAAATAAATTTTTAGTTCGACTAATTACCTGTGTATTCCAGCATAATTAAAGAAGTCAAAGGTATAAGATTGCACCTTGACAGTTCCATTATCAGCCTCCATATCAACAACTCTACCTTGAGGTACGCTGGTTTGAATAAGAGTATTATCTACTGCTATTGTGACACGATTCTTTTCACCGAACATGGCCATCGTCGTGATTTCAGCTTCGAAGGGCAAATGGCCTAATTCGTGATTCGTTAACAATTCACCATTTAGCCACTGGAGCAGAGTGAAAACAAATTGAACCGTTAAAGAATATTGGCTTTGTTCTATTTGAAAAACAGCTGTCTATTTTTAAAAGTACTTACAACTTGAGCGAGATAATTTACGGACCCGAATCTTAAAAACACCCGTTTATCTTGCCAAGTCGATGGGACATAAAATGTTCTCTCATACCACACTGGACCAACGTGATCTCGAAGAGCTCTGGACGTCGTAATATCATTGTAAGACGAAGGCACTGGCATTTGCATTACTTTGGCTACCTAATAATTTATATGTATTATGTACTAATCACGTAATCATTTAAGTTGTAGTTCGTAAATTGTTAAATGTTGAAAAGTTTACTTTTGATAAGCCATCAGCGAACCAAGATTCTCGGTGACCTTTCTGAAGATCATGACTTGGTGGTACAACAAAGTCCCAGAATCCATCAAGTGATTTGATCTATATGCAAAGACACGAAAAATTATGTAAATACAATTGTACTGTATGTAATGTGTACTGTATAATTGACATGTAAGTAATATTTTTCAAAGTGAACTTAGTATATTATATAAAATTTAGAAATAAATTGCTGTATTAAAAAAATAAAAGTGCGAAATTCTTCATTCAGTTAAGGTAGTAACGCAGAAACTAATCTAGTCGAACTAGCAAATTCCCTCATTTGACTAGTATATTGGTAAGATGTTTAGATTTTTTATTTAATTGTCATAAATTAGTTTTTATATCCTACACATACATACATTAGAGTTCAAACGGTGCGCTAACATAACTTTGGTTGCGATCTTGCCACGTTTCAGGTTTTTTATATAAATTAAATATTAGGCTCATATGTACTGAATCATTCTACTTAGACATTCAACATGTTCTTTAGCTTGTAAAGTTTCATTAAAATCTGAACGTTATTTTTGTCATAATTTTATGAAAATCGTGTTTTTCTATAAGACTCAATGTTAAATGCTCGAGAAACAATAAATTAATAACTTTTTTCTCACGCACCTTAGATACGCCAAAATTTAATTGAGTAATTTTTACATTAAGATCTACCTATATGTTAAGTTTCAGTCAGTTCTAAACGTTAATTCTCAGGTCTGCATTACTAGCTTAATTAACTATGTATGTTAAAAAAAAGCAAACTCAATTTCGCTATTATACCTCGTCATATATTGATTATCACATTTACGCATTTCAAGGTTTATTTAAAACAAAAAAGGTAAAGTTATTTCCTTGATCACAAATAATAATAGTTATTAATTTGTGAGAAATTGTGACATTCTTTTTGCAATGATTATAAAGTTGAATAAAAAACGCAGAGATATCCAATATTTGCGATACATAAGAGATATATTATTGTTCTTGATTCTTATCGATACTTCATATGAAACCTTAATTAATTATTATTAATTGTATTTATTTAATATATTATGTAATTATTATTATATTTGGCTCATACGGTTTTTTTATAAAAGCTCTAAATACAAAAATGAATCTCTTTAAATTTGGAGTGTTTAATATATACACAGATGAACGAGTTTTACGATCTTACGCGGTGTGCGAGTCTTGCATTTCATTTACTAGAGAGGGGAAATGGACTAACAGCTGAACATTTAAGAGGATGTAATATAGCCGGAAAGATTCCTACCATTACGTGGTTCAACTTTCTTGAAATTCCATCCACAATTCGCAGATTTTATGAGTCGAAACTTTCGGGGATAAAAATCGCTGTGAATTACGCAAGTTGTCGCCAACAAAAATCTCTGCAAATTGTGGATGGAATTTCATGAAACTTGAACCACGTAATGATTACATGATTACCGATAGAATGACACAGAGTTTTTCTCAAAAATTAATCTCAACCTTCATATATTTCATCAAATGCAAAAAACCGGCTAGGTAGGAATCTTTTCGACCATAGCACATCCCCTTTATGATATAGTGGTTCTGATCAAGTTATTGGTTTCTTCAATTGGTATAAATTTTTAACTTCTCCTGCTTGAAATCGTATGAAAATATTTTAGAATCTTTAATAGCAAATGGGCGGATTTTTATTAAATGAATTGCAATAATTTTTCAAGGTTTATACGTCATGAAATTTTATACGGTGGTAGTTAATTACGATGGGCATATTTTAATTAAAATAAATATCCTATTGTATCTGTAACTAAATAGCGAGCTAAGAATAAGCAAAAACGAGCATTTCAACTTTCTCATGATCTTGAAACATTACTCATTCAAAATACATACAATAGTGGTTCATTATTTTATCCTCTTTTTTAACATGAAAATTCACAAATGAAATGCAAACGGACACTGTATAAAACGAACAGATTATTTAAAAATAACTATGCAGATTTATTCTGTCGTAAATTATTTTTATTTTATGAATATAGATAAAAATAATGCTGAACTATCAATAATCTAAAAGAATATAAATTGAACGCGGAAAACATAAAGAAATGATCGTTACCTCACGCGATTCGCTTTCCCTGGGATAGAGTAAACCCGGAAGTGGTGGCAATGGTGGCTCTTCGACGGGGGCAGCGACGAAGTCATCATCAGCTTCGGGAACGATTTCGGGAACCTTCACGTCGACCTCGGTTCCCATTACTAATGCGGCTCCCGCGACCGCGAGTAAAAACTGCAACCACATTCCTCCAGTGTCTTCCTATAACTCAACCGAGAGATTCTACTAATTCATGCGTCCCAGTTCGTGCTTTTATTATTGCGTCCTTCCTTCTCGTTTCACAAGGCGATTATTCTTTTTTTGCGCTTGTCTAGAAACTTGCACTTTTCTCTCTTTCGTTCGTACTTCTTTCAGCATTGTTCGCGAGATACCGCGATGACTATATAAACTGTCTACACTGATTTCTTAAAGAGTTGCGTTATTAAATATAACTGCAATGCTTGAATTAACCTTTATTATAAGAAAATAAATTCTTAGCAAAATGACAACAGAGCAGTAAAAATTCTTTTTAACGATCTTCTTATATCGACATCTTATTCTTTTTAAATATTTGTAGTTTTTCATAACTCAACTAATTACATTTTATCTTGAAAACTTTATTTCTCAATAATTTTAAAACTTTATCGTTGTTATTAAACAGTACAAAAGTATCTATGTATGTTTGTAGCATTCACACCTTTGCAATGTTTGATAGACCATTACATGTATATTGATTTCTATTCTTATCTTATTATTGCACACGATAATAGATTTCATATCATTTCTGCAATATTTTTTATCATATAACGAAGATTATATAAAAAATGTAAATAAAAACCTGTCCTTTATTAAAATCCGAATGAGATCTTTTGATTAGTTAAAAATCTACAAAGCCGCAGAATAAAATGTAAATACCGTGGGCGTAGGTCATTGCCCGTAGCTCTGCACGATCGATAGCACGAGTATATACTACCTACCTATGGCCACAAGTACTTATATTCACGGTCGATCATTACCAAACCTTAAGTCATTTAAGCTGTTCCGTGAAATGGGTGGTATAAAAAGAATTATGCTTCCCAACATATTGATTTTGTTGCTTAAATTTAAGCAAATATTTCCGTTTACAAGAGCCCATCAAAACAAGTTTAAGCTTATTGTTGTATCCTCATATCCTATTTTGACAATTTCAAATAGAATTAAGATTGACGCCCAATGTTTTACTGCACATTATTAATTAACTGGATAAATACTTATTCAAAATGATTAACAAACTCAAAATATAGTTACTTGAAAAAAATTGCCGGTATGGCTTATTATTTTGCTAAACGTGCTTGCGAAAATAATCTGAATGCAATCAAATATAAAGCCATTGTTATCGAGTAATCTATAACATTGTTAGGTGATAGGATACTCTACTCGTCATTGTTACTGCAAAATGCTTATAAAAATAAAAATTTCTATTTATATAACATTAAATCATGCGAGTAGCATTCCATCAACCATAATCCGCAATTTATTTATTTCTCTTATGATATAATAAATTATGAACAAAACTTACGATCGCCGAAGAGGAAAAAGCGGAGCAACCGCGCGTCTGTCTTAAGCGATGGCTCACGCGAAACTGTGCAGGGCGTCGAGTTACGCGAAGCTTAAAACTTGTCGGCGATAACGATCGCAAGTTTTTTTTATTTCGATAAATCAGCCGACAATTCGATCAAACAAGAAGACAAGAACGATTAGAAATAAAATATTCAGTATAAGGAAGAGTGGAACGTTAAAATGTTAATCAAACGAAGGAATACAATTAATTGCAAATCAGCAGTAAAACGATATTAACAAAACGTCAATGTGATAAGATTTATAAGCGATTACCGAAGATAATATTCGTCAAGACTTGAATTACAAAGTTCGTAGCCAAAGGCACATTGTTAAATTGAGCAAATAAATATTTACCGCCAAAGTAGTATCCTGTCTCAGAAATTTTATCAATATGGATTTAAAATGCATTCAAATTTCACTCATTATTTTCTACCTTACATGGTATTTTCAAGATCATAATTTGATATCAATGGGTTAAAATATAATAGGCTTATAAATAGTTTTTCATGTTTATAATTAATGTAAGACTTTATTCAAGGTTATAAATGGCTAAACAATTAATGCCAAAAGTTAGTTTTCGACCAAAATCATAAATAAATAATTGTATAAACTATTAACATATACACATAACTGAACAACATAAGGTTTAGAATTTAAAATCAGATAGCAGTAAAGAAGTGGGATTGTCTTTTAAGGATACAATTCAAATTTAAATTGTCATACCTTACATTGTTCAGTGAACAGTCCTTGATATTTGCGCTGCCTAAATATAATTCCAAAATTCACTTTGCATAATTATATATTTATGATTTTCGACAAAATATAACTGTTGACAGCGATTGTACACTGAAAAAACACTTTTGGTTATGACATCTAAAGCTTCAAATATTAATGTTGCTTTTAATTATATATTTTTACAGCATTTACAAATAACAAAAAATATTTTTATTTTCGAAACCAATTTACAATGAATGTCGAAGTGTAACAATTACCTTATCAGTTAGCCGGTGTACAATCGCAGGGAATGGAGTTATGACACTTTTAACTGGAATAATTTCATGATCGTTTATTTCTTTTACTTTTTTATGAGTGTTATGAGTGTTATGACTATAAATTTTATGCATAATTTAAATAGCTAAAAAAATTCATATATACTCGGCTTAATTTTTACTTGCGGATCATTAATTAAATTTTGATCGTTAACAAAATGAAAATATAAGATACTTTCGTGGAACGGTCGTGCCTAAAAATAAAAACTTCATGCCATTTTTTTATTAATAAATTACAACATGTTCTAACTTTTGAGGCTTAAAAATAATACTCAAGTCTAAAACTTTGGATGCTGCGACCAAAGTCTTTGGACCTCACAACTAAATACGGGTCAACTAATTACTTTGGTTGCCACAATCAAAGCTTTTTTTCACTTGTATAATTAGTATTATTATAAATTATTCACCGTATTGGGGGCTACTAGTTTAAATTTTAAACACTGTTAATTCAATTTAGAAAGTTTTAAATACACACCGAATTGAAGAGAAACCTTATAGAGACGCATCTTATCAACGCACATGTGTAGAATGTTAATACAAAAATTTCCTATTCTAATGTCGGGTGGTAGAAGTACGTTCACTATTTTTAGTATGGAGTCGCATATAGTTGTAAAGCTTTATTAAGAATTTTTATTTTTTTATCTTTCGAACGTACTAATGCATAGGTAATTACTTATTTGATTTAGAATTGGCAAAGAGGTTAAAAAGTGTCCAAATTTCAAGAATCAGTAGTTGTGTGTGCTCTCTCTCAGGCTTCGTTCAGTGTGACTCATACTTGACATCGTGACGCTACCATCACGATATTTTTGTTACTTAAAAATTTTAATAATTAAAATATAATTTTTATGCATTTACTAAATAACCGTCATAAATAGGTGACGTTTGCATAATAGTTCTGTTAATCATATTTTTATACAAATGCATAAGTAAATCAGAAGTTAAATATAACAATGATATAATAAAATTAATATAAATATATGATTATACCGTATAATCGTATAATATTTTTTGAAAATCGAATTCCCGTACTATAATTTTCTACTCTATTTTAAAAGTTGTAAAATTGAATAGAACTATACTTCAAGTCTATAATAATGTATTCTTGAATACGAAGTATAATTTAGTTCTTAATTTGATAAAAACGTTTTACAAGTATATGGGATTTTTAAAAACCGGTTAGGTTTTAAACCTCTTATGGCTTTTAATTGATTGCACATTATTTTTTGAGCTCGGTATTTCCCAAACGCTATATATTATGTCTATATATACTTATTGAAGTGCGCAGCATTAATAAAAAAACTGCTGCATATGGATTCCTAATTTTTTATGCTTACCTATACTTTCTTTGAATCTCTAGGAATTGAAGACAACTTTTATTTTTACATTAGAAAAGTTATGTAGCTAACTATTATTGTCAGATATTCCAGATGACTGGAATATCTGGATATGGAATACAACCATGGAATACAGACCAATTTTTCACCAATTCCATTTGAATGTTTTTCAAAGATTATTAGTTTTTTTTATATTAACATCTTATAGTTAAGTACAGAGGTAATATTTTAAAAGCAAACCCAATTAGGATTATTGTAAGTAATATTTCATTCTTTAAGAATAAGAAAATTTTTATTCCTTAAGCTATAAAATTCTTATTAAACTTTATTTTACAATAACAAAATCAACCAGTAATATATCATTATAAAATAATGGAAATATTCAGTGAGTCACAAAGAGTCAGGCGTAAATTAGATTTAGCCTGAAAAAAAGAGAAAATCAGTCGAAATACGAATTCACTATCAGCATGGGAAAAGAATTAGAGGTGTATTATCCTTGGATAAATGCCAACGTAATTTTCGGGCATATTCCTCCTTCTGCACGCGCTGATCGCGAACGTGACTCGCTTGAATGGGCGAGGGAAAACCAAAGTTCTCGCTAAAGCCAAATATTTGCAAGGATATTAATGAAATTTCGCAGAATTCGTGGACACTCATTGCTGAACGACTTGCACCTCTTTCTACACTTTAGTGTTTTATTTCATATTCGCGGCCAGACTCTTAAACACAGAGTATAGAGATAATAATGTCAGGGAGAAAATAAGCAACGACTCGCATAATTATAGGGAAGAATTAAATGGGGTCTAGTCGGTACGCTTTTTACATTTTATTTTTAATCCTGCCCTTCGCGCAAATAACGCTGCTATTTTATGTACCTAAGTATAACAATGCAATTTACAGACATTATAGACGAGTTCTGTCATTGTTGGTATGCAGCATTGATTTATCCTGCTTAGCGCTTACATAAAAAGAGTCTATTTTTCTATTTGTCCAGCATTAAATAATTGATTTACTTTTATTACTTTTCAATGCACTTTATGCGTTTAAATTAATCAGCAATTCTATTTGTCTCGCAGTAAAGAATGCGAAGAGAGAAAAAAGATTTTATAAAAAAATTTATTATATGGATTGGAAAACAGAACAAAGAGTAAACATAAACAGTATTGGAATAAATTAAATCGAATAAATATTGAATGGAAAAAAAATAACCTACTTACAATTTAAACTAACGTGCATGCCTATTATAAAATAAATGTTATAAATAATACGATTTGTTATGTTATTTTTTAGTTAGCGTAATATTTATCTAACAATAATTCTTTGTACGAGATATGAATGATAAGTTTGATTTTTATTAATTTAATGCATCGTAATATAGTAGCATTGTAATGTGATATTTATAACATGTTATCAAAACTTCAGTTCCCACGGCGAAGATCGATCAGTAATTCCACTATATGAGTATACTTGAAGACCGTCTGCTAAACTCATCAATTCGAAATTCGTAAGAACGTTGATCCCGATCATCGCCGCATGCCTCTGGCTATATTTCTCACTACATCCCACTTTATACGAGCGTTATTGATATATACAGGGTAACCTGCTAGTTTTAAACTCCATCAAATTCTTTTAATATTATTAACTGACGAAATTATCAGGTCTTTAATATTATTTTATTATCATTATAAAAAAATTATTGTTCTTTCTTTTAGACTGGTTTTGTATGAAAAAGTACATATTCAATCAATCCATTTTTACGTTATGACTACTAATTCCATTTCTATAGTTTTATTGATACTTTATAATTGAAAATTTTGTATTGCATAAATTGTTTGTCTAAAACCGTTTAATTTACTAAAGAGATATACAATAATAATTTAACAGACTATATTCGTTTTATACAAGACATGTATAGCTGAAATTAATTAATTTTTAAAAATCGAATAGATTCTTCACTGTACTGACGAACATAAATAACTTCAGGTTTTCTCATAATATCATTTGCTTTGTACAAATGAAAATAATACCAACAAATGATAAATTACTATGACTAAGAGAACATTGAATCCTAGGTCGCGAATTTGTCAAATCTCTGGTAAGGTTCTCAGCTACCAAATTATAAAAAAAGAAATAAATTTCTATTCGTTCCAAAGTTCAAGTTATAGTATCATTTCAAAAAAACTTGGATTTTATAAAACCCATATTGATAGCAATAAAAATATTACGATGAACATATTGCATACCCAATTCGATTAACTGATTTATTTCTGACTTAATAAGCTATTTAACTATGTCTATTGCTTGTAGCCACAAGACTTTGAATCATTGCCATAAAAAACTTGAATAGTGAAAAATGTCTTCAATCGAATAGTCATGCAGCTGACAACACTATATATTGTACATATAAAAATACAGAAGTGCGTCAGTATTGTTGGAGTGTAGACTCAACCACTATCGCAGTGTTTACACTCGAAATCCCAAATCACAAGCAATTCCGGCATGATCGCTTACTTACATCGCCAAGTGCATCGGACGACTCACCCGTTAGAGGCTCACCCAGGGCTTTGGCACTGTGGGCGCGTCGTCGTCGTTTCTCTCTCTCTCTCTCTCTCTCTCTCTCTCTCTCTCTCTCTCTCTCTCTCTCTCTCTCTCTCTCTCTCTCTCTG
>UELV01000654.1:0-37182 GCA_900490015.1 Megastigmus stigmatizans
GCACGAAGTCTTTAACATACCAAAGCTTTATTCTATTGTATTTTACAAGTTTTACATTTAAAACATTAATGGGAAATAAATTCTTCGCAAGTTATAAAAGAAAATCTATGGTTTTAGTCGTTTTCATATGATTATATAGAAAGAAATTGATTTTAGAATAGTCTTCAATACAAAAAAGATTTTTTTTTAGTTCTTCAACTTTGTCTTTTTAAACTAAAAATCGATTATTCGATATTTTAAAGGGCCTGCTATTTCAAATCCTTTGTATGAATATGGTCCAAAATAGAAATGTTTCTGTTCTATAACACAATACAAAAATCTCCAAAGTTTCAGCTCTATTCGATGAAAAATCGTAGAGAAAATCGGTTCACTTTATAGCATATACATAATGCACATCTTTACATAAAAAAATGTTTGAAATTGATTCTCATCGTGATAGAAATTGGTTTTACCCTTCTAAAAATTATTATGATATAAAGTGATATTTCTTGCTAAAAAGTGATAATTCCTGATATTTAGTATAGGGATTTGAAAAAAATGTTCACTTTTTATCAAAAATTATCAAAAATTAGGTACCAAAAATTACCAAAAATATAAAGTATAATATAAAAATAGGGGTTCAGAAAAAAATATAAATTATCACTTTTTATAAAAAATTATCATACTTTATCATTTATTATTATTGTTTAAAAAGCTATTTGAATATAAAGATATACAATCAACATTAACTTTAATTTTTTGTGATTAATAAAAAGAAAACTGGATTTTTTGAGCAGGGGTAATCTATGATAAAATATGTTAATTTCTATTAAAAAGTAATAATTTTTGCTAAAAAAGAAATTATTTTTGATAATTTGATAAAAAGTGTTAATTTTTCTATAAAAAATGATATTGTTTGATAATTTTGTCCGGATTCCTATACTAATTATCACTTTTTACCAGAAATTATCACTTTTTAACAAAAATAATTTTCACCGGGGTAAGCTAAAATCCGTGACATGAAGTACACTTTTGTGATGACGAAAATATATGGCGTATAGTGGTCGAGCCTAAAAACTCTTTCAATATATTATTATATATTAATTAATAGTTTTTAAATAAATTCGAAAAAATGACCCTTGATTTTGCACTTCAACCGTAGCATTATCCTACATAAATATATTTTACCCCTTAAGTGAACAATTTATCAATTGTTTTCTGCACATTGAGAAAAGCATGCGAGGTTCTCTTACGTGATTAATATTAATAGTAGCTGGGTGCTGGACGGTCATTACTAATATAATATTTTGAATGAGTACAAGGAAACGTTTAATTACATGAACTATAAAATAGATTTATATTCAGTTTACAATGTTTTTACCTTAAACACATCATCTTGGGATGTTGAGTCTTCTTCTTTGTTAGAAGTAGTTTTTAAAATACCAGCTGAGACAAAGTGAGAGCAAAATGCACTTCCAATCTCTTGTAAATCGGCGTCTGGTATTTTAGATTTAAGATGTTTTGGTAACCCGGAAATGAGCCAATTCACTAAATACTGACCTGTAAAATTACAAGATATCTTAACAGTAAGTCAGTTAATATATTCCATTCCCGGAAGAAGTGTATAAAGGCCACTTTATTGGTCTAAAAAGCCGGGCAAAAGTAGCACTTAACTCCATCCAATATACTTTATTCATTTAAAATTAAATTTAAATTAGCGGGAATATGTAAATTTTCACATTTATAATAAATTTCAACTAAACAAATAAATTTTTGTTACTATAGGTCAACAAAGTGGCTACGGTTCATTCGAAAATAAAGCACTATATGTGACATGAGATTAAAGTCGATTATTCCCTTAAGGTGATCACATTCATCACTTCGCTGGTTCAGCTGTGAACCCACCCTCGAGAATAATCTTCGACTTTACGCCCTTGTTACATAATATAATATTATTATATTATCATTTACTTTCTCAATTACATAAGTGAAAGTTTCTTTGAATAAGTGAATATTATAAACAAATAAATAAACAATTTGCACATAATTAACTTTATTTAAAGCTAATATTAATTTACTTAAAAATTTAAAGCATATTTTAAATATAAATGTATTCATATTGATATCGATTTACAGCTATTCATGAAATTAATTTCGCAAACTAATATCTAATAATTATTTATTCTATAGATGCAAGGAAATAAAAGTCCTTAAAAGATATTAAATTAATCAAAAAATTGGATGAAAATATGGTATGATCATGACTTCTCGATGAAAAGTTCCAAAGGTCATAAGATCCAAAAATATATAATTTTTGATCTATAAGATACCAAAGACTCTATATTATGCATATTTATCTTCCTATATTATATAGTTGTATGAGACCATTTCACGACTCAGTCCCCCTCATCCCTTCTCCCACCCATAATTTCCCCTCTCACCTCCCTTACCCACTCTCTTCCCCGCCTACCCCCCCTCTCAAATGTATATATATATATAGTTATAAGAAAATTTTTTACCAATCATCCTCCCCTCATCAATCCCTTTTCCAATAATAATACTAAATGTTACAAAACTAAATGATTGAAATGATTAACAACAACGACAAATTTGAATATTTATGATATAAGCAGATAATTAATAGAAACAAGATATATTTTAATTGTTTATTTAATTTTTTTCTCATTACTTTTTTCTTAATGTTACAATAATACTCAAAAAAAATTATGTTTATAATCCAAATATTCTTCAATCTCTTGATTTAATTTTTTTAATAATAAATGATGCTTTTCTCTTAAAATTTTGACGTACTTTCCTTGATTTGGGTCCCACCGATCGATTCCAATTATTATTATAATTTTCTTTCTATCATGAAAAATAATAGTTCCAATAATTTTTTAAATTTTCGTAGCCAGGTACTGGCCACTCGAAGATTTTATAATGTACCTATTTTTTCAGTGAACAATTGTACAGCTAGTGACGAAAATATGCTACTCCATGAGCGGGTAGTTTGCAACACGAGTGGATGAGTCATTATACATAACATTTTTTTGTAAATGCGTGGAAATAGTTTTTTTTTCTCGTGCCTATTTTCCGAGCACAAAATGCGTATTTCCCCGCTTTTACGGCCATTGATCACTTCTCCATACTAGTGTGGAAAAGTGATCTACTTTCCGTACTAGTGCGGAAAAGTTGAAGGTTTTCGCACAAGTGTGCGAATATGCAGTTTCCGCTCTGAAAATAGGCAGGAAAAAGGGCATTTTCCATGCAAGCGTTAAAATAGTAGATTACTACGAGGGAGGAAAAAACTCGAGTTTGACTCGGGTGTCAATTCCGAGTTCTGGACTGGCCACATTTCCTCTCTAGTAGCGTATTGACTAGGCAAAAATAGTATATTTTTACCTGCGTGGAGGTCTTTATTTTCCTCCAGAGCGGTTTCAAATTATATCATAACTCATCTAGTACGAAAAATGATCTAAATCAGTTGTTTCAATCCTTAATATTTATAATATTAATATAAAATATTTATAAGGATAAATATAAAATAGGCCACATTGAATTGAATAAAGGGCGCGAGCACTGCCGGTATAAGTAAAGATCAGTCGACGGGAAATCAAGCGTATAAAGAAGAACTCACCCTCGAAGAGCTGATCGTAGAGGTTCCGCTTGGACTCCCCGGTCGTCCGGTCCAGCCGGAAACTCGCCACCCTCCTGAGCGGCTTGGCCTGGCCGCACCAGTCGGCTTGCACGGGCTGTGTATGTCGGCGCTTACTCCTGGATGTCTCCATCAGCTGATCCGAGGAGACGGATGCGCCTCGACTCGCCTTCGTGCCTGCAATCACGCCACCGACGCACATGTCAAACATTGCGCTCTTTGATAAAGACGACCGAAAACCGCTGACCAGTAAATCAGCTATAATGTTTATATATATAGTAAAAAGCAGTTTTCAAAACCAGAGCGTAAAGTCGACGCCGTTTTTTAAAATCAATTTTTTTACAAGCGCTATAATACGATAGCGCTGTACAACGCTAAGGTGTCGGCTTTGAGGTCAAAATCAAGGTATGTGTCGTTGGCATTTTCCCTTTTTATTTATTTTCGGAGAAAAACGCTGAAAAAAAAACTAAAATCGAATGTAACGCAAGTACCTATATAAGAACTTACGAAATCGAACAGTTGGAAGAGCTGACTTGACATGCTGTATCCTTGTTGCCTTTGCCTCCCGATCGCTCAACTGATCGGCCGCATTGACGAAGATGGTATCGCTCGAGGAATCCTTGCCAGGCGTCGAGGAAGCCGCAGGTGATAATAGGTCGAGTTTGTCGGTCTCACACCACGAGTCCGTGACCAGCAGACGAGGTTTCGTTGCAGCCGATTCAAGCAGCACATCGTTTCCCAGCAGTTCCAGCTCCTGGGGTGCATCGGTGAAAGGCGCCGGCGACAACTTCGAACTCGGGGATTCCTCGAACTTTAACCTGCGTGAAAACGAGGGTCGCTTTGATGTGACTGGACGAGATTCCGCAGACGCATCGTTGATCGGGGGTAGAATAAATTGGACCTACAATATATAATAGTGTAGCGAGTGATAAATTAAATTTCACACGCGATATGTTTAAGTTGTAACATATATATTATAGAAGGAAGTAAAATGTAGTCCGTATAGTTGGATCGAGTGGAAAATGACCTGCAACCGCGGCGAGTCCGGTGGATGATGCGACGAGATCAGAGCCACCAGGGGAAACTGCTCGTCAGGAACGGCTAGGGAGTCCTTGGATTCGCGCCGCTTGGGTCTGGACTCGCTACGTTGGCCGGCCCTCGTGGGACTCTCGAGGCTCTCGGCATCTTTGGAGTACAGGGAGCGCAACGAGTAGATCCAGCGCCGGACGATGTCTCGCATCCCCTGCTGAATTATCCCTGTCCGCGATCGCAGAAGCAGTTGCGGCGCGGCTTCAGGACTATCGGTGCCGCTCTCGAGACTCATCGCCGCCGCACAAATCGGGATTTAAGTCTTAATTCATGTTCCCGCACTTTACTGGAATCGAATACAAAATTCTTACAACATGCAGTTCTTGTTTAAGTTCTTGCATAAATTCCTATACGTACAAATATAAAATCGTTAAGTATGCACTTACGTAAATTCTTATATAAATTCTTGTGTAATTTATTATGTAATATCTTACGTAAATTTTCATATCAGTTCTTATATAAATCCATACGTAAGTTCTTACGTAAATCCGCAAGAGCATAATAATTTAAGTTTATTATACATAAGTACTTTTCATAAGTTCTTGCATAACTTCCTATACATAAAAATAAAAAATCACTAAATATGTTCTTACGCAAGTTCTTATAGAAGTTCTTACACAAGTTCTCATACAAGAACTTGCGTAAGAACATATTTAGTGATTTTGCATTTTTACGTATAAAAAGTGATGCAAGGGTTTATCTAAGAACTTATACAAAAACTTATATAAGAACTACAAGAACTTATGTAAGAATCTAATAATTTATTTCAGATTTTGACATATAAGAACTTAAACAAGAACTTACATAAAAACTTATATAAGAACTTACTTTAATATAAGTATAAGTATAAACGCAAGTAAGTATAATAGGATAAGTATAAACGAACGTTTTTTTATCATTGGCTCTTAAAACCGGAAGTAGAGTTTCCTGTAATTTCTTATCCACATGGTAACACCAAACCTACTTAAACTTTGAAATTTCGTAATTGATTCCAAAAATTTAGAACCTAGAATTCCACTTGGAAATCCACGTGATTTCATACGGATTCTATATGGAATCCATGATGTAATTTCGGACGGATTACCATATGGATTCCGTACGGATTCCATATGGATTCAGTATGGATTCCGGATGGAAATCCGCGAGACATCCTTATGAAATCCATGTGAAACCCATATGGATTCCATATGGATATTTTCAACCGGGCTATAGACGGCCACTCTTCACACGTTATCATTCCTTTGGTAACATTTTGCATCATGCAACCACTGGACATGGCTCTTTTTCATTTCTTCAAAAACATTTGGAAGAAAAGTGTTCCACATGAAAAATGGAGCACAATATCATGCGGGTAAAAAGAAAAGATTTTCCTTTGAAAATGGTATTTGATAGTTTTACTGAAGAAGGAAATATCATTAAGATTGGTTTAAAGCAGCAGGATTTATGTCTTATAACCTGGATGCAGTAGATTATGATGTTTTGTGTACAAAAAGAAAAATAAATCTATTCAATCAGTACGAAATGAACATCTACTCGCAAATGATGCGAATGAAAATAAAACCAACCATTTATAGTGAGTTTCATAGAAAATTCGTAGCCTGGCTGCAAGAATTTAAGAATGCTCAATTAAACGGTTCATGAAATGGTGACATAGAAAAGAAAGAGCTCTTCGAATACTGGTTTCAGATTAAAAACAATTCTGGTATACACTTTATGTAAGTTTTAAATCTAATACATCATTACTTTGATTGTACAAATTCACTCAATTTTCTATTTAATCATTATACTGACTTTTGTATTTGACTACATTACTACTGATTTATTTGAGTAGCATGATTTTTATTTAAATTAGATAATAATGGTAAGCTGCAAAGCCGACGATCGTGAGAGTTGAAATACTATAGTTATTAATCATACTGTTAAAATAGTTCGTATAACTGCTATTAGAAATGGAAAACATACAGAAACGTACACAAACGCATGGGAATTTATTGTACGCTTCTGTACGTTTCTGTACGTTTCCATACATTCGTGTATATTTTCGTACGTTTCTGTACATTTCATAAACTCTGTTAGGTAATACCTTCATCAGATCAGAAAAGTGTGAAAGTAAAAAACATACAGAAACGTACGGAATCGTGCACAAACGTATGGAAACGCACAATAACGTATAACAACGTACAAAAAAAATATCAAAAAGTACTGTAACGTACGAGAAAACGTACAGAAAAGTGCATGTGTCCAAATTCGATCTGAAACGTCTGAAAGCATACGCTTTTGTATGTTTCTGTACGTTTATTTTTTTGTACGTTACAGTACTTATTGGATACCTTTTATATTTCCAGCAGAAACTTCACATGAAGATATGATTTTACATTTAAATAATGATGAGATAATTGAAAATTTTTCACGAAAAGATATACCAGACACAGTTTTTAATCTAAGAAGTAAACCCATTCTCAATGATCAAATAATTATGTCAGAAGAAAACATTGAAAATAATGTTGCGTTAGAAGATACAGATGAAAGTGCATTATTATAGACAGCATAATATTAGATACGACGTTGATTCAAGATTCATTCAGCGATCACAATAATTATATAATTTTTTCTAAGTTACATTGTGCGCATGAACCATTAGTTCAAGAGCTGCTTACAAATTAAGTTTTTAAATCGAACCAAAAAGGATTGTAGAAATAAACTATTAAAAAAAAAATTGTATCAAGGTTAAATTAACAAAATAATTTATTAATGCTATTTTTATTACAGAGAATATAAAATTTACAAATTTTAAAAGAAAATGTTTAAATGAAGACGATTGCAGATGATGCTCTTAGCTTATGTTCTGACAAAATTGAAAATATTGACGTAAATAAGGAGAATTATGAGGCCATTTTCAATCAAGGTTTGCTCAGTTACATAAAAAATATTATATTATACAATATAAAATAGTGTAAGCTCTGGCACAGTTTCTTTTTATTTGTAGATAGCAGTTACTTAATTCTCACAATAAAAGTTTCGCAAAAGCATTTACATTACCACCAAAATACTTCAAAAAAAAGGTTGAAATTTGAAACCTCGGGTAAGCTTTAGTCCTTACGGAAAAAAATCTGCAATTGCAGGAATAACTGCAGAAGTAGCAGCAGAAAATATTGTAAGTATACCTTCAGAAAATCTTACACGAATGTTGAATTCAGGAACACTTATGACTCATCGACTCATCGACTCATCGACTGTCGGAGTGAAAAGAGGTGTACAAGAAAGAATGAAGGATAGATACAGCAAAAAATAAAAAGTGAAATTTAGTTTAACAAAGTTAAAAGTAAAATTAGTAAAGTTATTCGATTCAATATATTATTATATCAAATATACTTTTATATGAAATTCTAAAAGTAAATATTTATTCGTAATGTTACTTTTATGTGCATAAATGTGTACGTTATTTATTAGAAAATGAATAAAAAGCAAAATAGTAATTTATAATACAATTAAATAAACAATAACATATTCACCTGCTTGACAGTAGGGACATTGAGCATGAAACACCGGGTCATACCGATGTGAAGTTGTTTTACAAAGTGTACACTTGGATATCACTTCAATATTTTATTATTCTAACTCTCTTATATTACTTTTAATTGACATTATACTGCTTGTGTTCGTTTAGCAAACGATTGCCTTACCGAATGATACACTGTAATTTCAAATTTTTATGCTTTTATTTATTCACATGTATTAAAAAATCCCGACTACCTTTATCATCTGTTTCGCAGTAGGGATGACATTTACCTTACGAAGCTTTCTATTCTCTGGCCGTATCAACTATGGAACGATACTGAAAGGCAGAAAACAAAACAAAGCAGAGAGAACTATAACTAAAAGTAGTATCGTGCTGTGATATAAGTATATCTGTATAGAGCTGCAAAGAGAGGGAAAGACAGAAAGAGAAAGATAGAATGTAACTACCTATATTAGAGATGGACGCTATTATGTTATAGGAGCAACTCCGGCGCTTTTTTTCTCCGACGTGAATCTTGAGCATTCAAAAAATCGAAACCTATGTCCAAAATGTTCACAATATGTAAAATATTTGTTTTCGTAAAAAAACTTGATTCGTCACTTGAAGGGAAAGCTAAAAAAACTTAATTACAAATCGGTATCTTTATCTTCAATAATTTCCCTCGTGAAAGGGAGGCTTAATTTTTATATCAATTAAATATTTTTTTTTTATTGGGGTAAATGTAAGCTTATTTATTCTTGTGTATTGTTATAAATTTATTTACATTCAAAAATTTATAGAATCGAATTTTAGATACTTTTAAATAATATTATACGTAGTTTTTGTTTTTCAATGTGAAAACGTACGAACAATTTATTTAGAAAAACATCGAAGAGTATTTTCTCAAGTGCGTATAATTTATAAAAAAGAAAAATGATACTTTCTTAGCTTGTGATAAATTGGGAAAGATCATTCGTAGGGCAAGGATACTGAGACCGTGTCGTATCCTGTGCTCGTTAAAAAGAAGAGTAATAAATTAAGTATACCCCAGTTACTTATTATATACTGAACTCCTATAATGAATCATGAAATGTTCACAATTTTATACTAAATTCACGTGCAGCATTGTTCTTTAACCTTTATTAGAGGGCAGGAAAATTTTTATTCAAATCGTCTTTTCATTTTACCTAAAATTTATATACGATTTCAATAGATTACTCATTTTAAGTTACAAAATAAAAAAAAATTATACTATTTTAGCGTTATAGTTGGTATATACCCATGTTTTTTGATGCGCTGAGTACGAAAAAAATAGTGAAAAAAAATCTTTAAGGCATCCTTGACCTCAAAATATCGGTCTAACTTCTATTAAAGGTGAACTCCAACTTTATCCGTGGAGATGTTCAATGGCTTCTTCAGTCCCTCTTATTATCTAATAGAAGGTTGACCATGCCTTCCTAAAATAGAGTTTTTCAAAAAACTAGTACTTAGCTCCATTGAATTTTATAGACGAAATACTCCGACCTTCGCTCCTAGTGGCGAAATAATACGATTCTTTCGCGGTACTTGAAAACAAAATTTGACCTTGAAATGACGATTTTCAAGGTTAAACGGTCTCCAGGGTCTTTTTACCTTTATTTCCATTATTCAACACACCAAATTTTGCCTGAAAACATCAAATAGTTTGGGTGCCTTTCAAAAGTTAATAAATACAATATTTTTTTTTGTATCGGTATTATTTGATTCAATGATAGCAAATGTATTATTGAAATGTTTTATTTCGTTATTTCAGGGTAAAGATGCGTTTAACTAATTTGTAGGTAGAGTCAAAAAACGATTGAATAAACTTTCTTATAAGGACTAAAAAAAAAAATTCAATAAGTTTTTTACTGTTTTGTCGATATTCGGGTAAGATTATCTGACATTATAGATAATAAATGAATTGTAGGTGTACATTTTCCGTTAAGAATAACCATATTTTCAACAACTTATTTTAGTAGGAATAGTCAATGTAATATAAAAATATACCATCACATTTAGTACCTTTTATAAAAAAAAATTCAGTATTTACAGTGAACGATATAGATCATTTTTAAATTGTTTATTTAATCCTCCTGCGCAGTAGTTATTACCACAAAAATAGCTTTAAAATGTGTAGTAATCATATTTTTAAATTAGTCGAAAAAACGACTTTACTGCTTTACAATATTATACAAAAATAAAATTTTCTATCTATACGGAATTGTTCTGCAATTCTTCAGCTTTCATTTAAGCCATTATACATATATCTAAATGAATTAGATAAAAAGTTATGATGAAAAATGTGTGGACGAGTTAACTCGTCCTCCTGCACATAATAAAAGTCTTGTTTGGACGAGTTAACTCGGCTTTATGTTATACAGAAGGGATAAATGAATATTAAAGCATCAATCACTGGTCCAAATATCTTTGTTAAGGGAGCAAGTGAATCATTTTCCAAAATAACCGTTCATTTTAATTTACGTTACAAATCTATTTACTTTTAAAATAATAAGATCACGATATTTTAATTTTTTATGCATAGTATAAAATATATAAGTATATAATATGTAATTAAAGCAAATAAATATCATATGAAAAATACTGTTTTTTTTTTTTTTCAACATCAAAGCGCTCGCTTGGGGGATGCATTATACTACGATCTTTGAATAATGCATGAAATTTATTCTCCGAAATCAAACTCTGACTCGTTATAAGAACAAGAGTGAGCATAAATTTAAATAAAGTTGACTGTACAAATATTGTCATTGTCACCCTTGCAACGAGAATATTGTGAACATGTGTCAAAAAATTTGGAAAATTTGGAAAATCCGTATAGTCTGATTCACAATTAAAAAATTTCAGATGAAAATTCTTTGGTTTTTGTAACATTATTTTAGATGTCTTATTTATTACATTTACTTATTTCTCATTGATGCAATTTTATTAAATCGGTAACGAAAATTTAATATTATTAAACTATTTTCTCAACACTCGGTGAAGAAATATCATTTATAGCTCATAATAATTAAGTGTTTACTATTTTTGAATTATTCATATTTTAGGATTTTAAAATACGCATCTTATATGATGTTAACTGTTCAATGTAATTTCTTTTTGACTACGAAGTTAGAACTTTTTAAACATAATGTGTACACACGGAAAAAATATTGTAGTAAAGATTACCCTACTATCCAGTAATTTGACTCTACCTATAGATATCATGTACCTAACTTATAGTGAAGAAATAGAACGAAAACGTATGCAAATTAGTTATTATCGAAATATAATTAACGTTGGAAAACAAAATTCTTTCGTAACATAATGTTATTTTATTGTGCATTCGCTTACCAAAAAAGTGTCAATTCTTTTTTGTATCTTACAGTACTATAATGTAGATATTTTGAACCAAATATTTAAATTCAGTAACTCTATAAATGTTCATTATACGTGACCTATTTTGAACTTATGATTTTCAATATTAATATTTTAATGAATGCTTTTCCAATAATTATGTTAATTTTAACAATTGACATAAAAATGTGCAAAAAGCTATAGGTAATTTGCGGTATTGAAAATCAATTCTTCAACTCAAAACTATAAGTTGTTTTTAATTCTATTAATAATTATTGATCCGGATTATAAAGTTTAAGGAGCTACTTTTAACTTACTATTGAAACTTTATTTAGAAAAAAAAATTTCATTTTGCGATTTTCATTTTTATGAAGACTATTAAAAATTACAGCCAAAATAGCTGTGGATGGCAGTATTTGATGAATCTTCCTTGCACACATGAAATTAATTTTATAATTTACATGTTTTAAGAAATATTAATACAAAATTGTTTAATTTAATAATTAATATGCAAAATTTAACTGGATGTCACAAATTTAATCAATACTACTAAACAATTCTAACAATAATTAAAACTTCTTAATTTAGACACATTCTATGTCTTGAAATTAAAACAAAAAAATTCGCTTCTAGATTACTGATCGAATTATTTAAAAACTTCAGTAATAAAACTTTTTGCTCATAAATCAAAGATTAATAAGCGGGGTATTTTGTTCATAATAACAAAAATATTTATTTAAATACTTGGAGAAGTACTGTTTAAAACTAAATGTTAATTATTTTTTTATAAAAAAATGGTTTGGAATGAAAAAAGTAAGAATACCAAAATTACTTTAACATTTTTATTAATTTGTATAATACTGCACAGCATTTCGATCCCAAATGTTCATGTAGGATAAATCTTTCGAGCAGCACCTTGTTTTAAATTATAATACACAATGTGCACCTACTTTACAGAGCTAATCTTTTGAAAGATTATATTCTACCATTGACTTTACTCGAATCGGAATCCGAGATTTCTTGTCGGAGAATAATGGATTTCTTTTGTACAATTCTAGATAATAAAATTAATGTTAATTACTAGTTTCAATTCTTATTTCATTCAACACATAAAATAATAATCATATATGATTTTTAAGTATTTAACAGTACAATGACAGTTTTTTAGTTATTTCAATTAAAAATGATTTATTAAATTGGTTTGTAATGTATTTCTTTTTTGTTCTATTTTGTTGCTTCTTTCTCTTCACTATTCTTATTCCTTTTCTTTTTTTTTTGGTTAAATTTTGCCTTAACATTTGTAGTACATTCTATCATAGGAACAGTACAACAACATTGTGAAAGAGATCCGCAAATGCGTAACTTTTAGTCATTTGTCATAGGCAATAAATTCTACGAGTAATTGGCAGTTCTTTATCGATCGGCCTAGATGCAATTAAAAACCTTATTTTGCTTGCGCAACAATTCTTTTGCATATTTCGTTAGTGTATTCACTACACTTTGCAGTACCACCTAAGTCACCAGTCAAATATTTAGCTTCTTTTATGGTATCATAAGCAGAATATTCAATAAGTTTTGCATGATCATTCAGACCCATGTGTTTTAACATCATAACTGCAGAGAGCAATAAAGCTGTAGGATTAGCTTTATCTTGACCAGCAATATCTGGTGCAGTTCCGTGTACCTATAAATTATAAGTATTTATAATAATATGTATCAAGTACAGCATTGTGCAAAATAAAAAAAATAGTTTATGTATACTTCAATTAAACTTACAGATTCAAAGAGAGCACCATTTAAACCAATGTTTCCACTTGCTGTAAGTCCCAAACCGCCTACCAAACCAGCGCACATATCAGACAGAATATCACCATACAGATTGGGCATAACAAGAACATCATATTGACCTGGATCTTGCACCATATTTAAACACACTGTGTCTAAATATCTTTCTTCAAATTTCACACTAGGGTACTTTTGTGCAGCCTCACGGCAACATCTCAAGAATAAACCATCTGACATTCTCATTATATTTGCTTTATGTACAGCTGTTACCTAAATCAATATTTTACTATAAATATTTAGTTTCGCATTATAAATTTAAAACTCAATTTTGAAAAATCTAACCTTTTTTCTATTATTGTCTTGGGCATATTGGAAGGCAAATTCTGCTACTCTACTTGAGGCTTCTTCGGTGATAAGCTTAATAGACTGTACAACTCCCTCAACAATTTCATGCTCAATACCAGAATATTCTCCTTCTGTGTTTTCTCTAATCGTGACAACATCAACGTTATCATAAAGAGTTTTATATCCCTCTAAAGACCGACACGGTCGGACATTGGCATAGAGGTTGAATTCCCTTAAAGAATTTAAATAATTAATATTTTAATTGATAAACTAATTTCAAATGAATTTTGTACTGTAAAAATTAAGCTTACTTTCTAAGTGCAAGATTTAGAGATCTGTGACCTTTTCCAATTGGTGTCATAAGTGGTCCTTTTAAACCAATTTTATTTTTGTTAATTGAATCAATGGCAGCTTGTGGGATTCCGAATTTACCATCTGGTCCCCTAACTGGTGTTACGTCCACTGATTCCCAGTCAATAGGTACCTATAAAAAAAATGTATTTTTATAGAACTTATAAATTTAATAAATATCATATAATAATACAGATTTAGGTAGATTCAAATTTAGATACAGACTCAAAAAAATAATTTTTTTAATTTAAAGGAACAACTTAAATATAATAAATATTTTATATAGTTTCAAATTTTATGCAAAAGCTTACTTTTGTATTATAATATGAACATAAATATAAAAAAGCAAAGATAAAATGATAGCCGGTACAAATTGCGACACAGATACATTTTATCTTATATATAGGGAACAAACATAAAAATGTAGAAGTATGCGAAAGGATAAAAATATCTCACCTTGGCAGCATCAAAGATTTTCTGCACAGCTGCAGAAATTTCAGGTCCAATACCATCTCCAGGGATAAGCGTGCACTTGTGAACTTTATTGCTGCTGTAAAGCCGTACACCAGTGACCTTTGGGGATATCTATTATGTAAAAATGCAAGATCAATTAGTGAATAGAATCTAGCATCAAGAGACGAAAATGTACTCGCACGTGTGTGAGAGAAAGAGACAGGATGAAGGAAGTAGGGGCAAGTTTCAGAGCTTGAAAGTGAAAGTGGAAGAGAGATAAAAAGAATGAAGGTGGAAGTAGAACAAAGCTGATCACAGAAGCGAAGAGCAGACAGCTCTGAAAAAGCGGAATTATGCGCGCTAGCTTCTAACCTTTTTAAAGAGCAGGATTCGGAGGACAGGGCAGGACAGCTTTTATCTGGGTACACTCCAGTTCCGCGTCGAGTACTTACAATCTGACGTATCCACTGGGCCGCCATTCTTTCAAGAGAATCCGGTAAAAATTCTCGCTCGCGACTGATATAATATTACGCACACGTCAGAGATCTGATACACCGAATTACCGAAGACGTACGAAAGAGGCGAGACTTCGGCGGACGGCGACAGAGACAGACAAAGTCACGCCGCAACCCGCTAGGAATGAGACTGCGAGAGTGGAAAGAAGAGAGTGAGAACTGAGAAGTGAGAAAGGAAAGGCGGGTTTGTGAGCTTTCTGCAGCTCGTGATTGGCGCGCTCCTTTACACTCTAAAGTCTACGACTCAGGCGCAGTGTCTTCTGCTGTGTTACGAATGTTACGATCTATAGCCCTCACTCCGCAGTCCGCACAGCGGTCCACAACTCCACACTTTGCAGCAGTCCCCAAACGTGCAGGTACCTACTTAGGCGCTACATCAGCTAGGGTGGGGGTACGCAGGGGGGTGCGAACTGCTATACGTGCACCCCCTGTACCGAGAAAAATTCCAAGCACAGGAAAAACTGAAAAAGCACACAAATAAAAATTAGTTATGAGATACAAAACTTTTATATGTATTTTTAAAAAATAATTGTAAGTAACTAGTGCAATAGAACTGTTTTATATGAAGTAACAAAACAAATGTAATGTATGCACTATATATGTATGATTAAGACAGTAGAATCATGTGCTTTGAGAAAATTATACTTCAAATCGAAACGCTCGAAAAAACGTTATATGTATATATTGACGACAATGGCACCAGCATATACAATATGCTTATATTTCTTTTTAAACGAGGACTACGAAGATAGACCTTATCTTCGTTGGCGAGGGTATAGGATATTGTGTATAAAACAAGTTTCGTAGTATATACTATTTATTTCGATATCAGATTTCGTTAATTTATTATTGATTCAAATAAAACTATTTCATTTTTTATTTTTACATTTATTTCTTCCTATACTACTTTGATGCACTTTATGTTTTAATTATTATATTACTATTATAAACATATAACTTGTCAAATTTTCTATAACCAAACATATTTCCTATTTATGGTATCCCAATATTCCCAATTTAAAAAAGAGCATGTGGTAAGTGCTATTTGGGTATCCAAGTCCCACTTGTGCGTACTGTCGGTGTGGCTCTGAATAAATTTATAAGAAAATAGCGTGACCGTGGTAACGTAAAAAAAGTATATCCATAACGTAGTATATAGTTAACGCTAATTAATAACTTATTAGTGAAGTATATTATTATATACATATATAATTCTAAGCAAATTCAAATTAGGAGTCAGTGACTTCTTTGCTGATGAGCACCCGATTTTAGACGCTTATATAGGTAGTCGACCTGTAATTTTTCCCAAGCGCGCTTTTAAAAAGCACAATCACTATTTCCCGTAAATGCTACAAACTTCAGTTGCCATCAATGAAATATTTTCGTTATTCATACTTGTAGAAATAGAAGCGGGAATGTATTAAGCTCGGGAAGATTCCTACCTAACCGATGCTTTCATTTAACGAAATATATAAAGATAGAGATTAATTTTTGGAAAAAGAAAACTGTTAGCTCCTCGGTAATGATGTAAACATCATGCCATTCCAGTTTCATAAAATTTTATCCATAATTTAGAGATTTTTGTCCCCAAAAATTTTAGGAACAAAAATCTTTGTGCATTATATATACACTAGATATAAAGAGCGAAAAAAATTAACTTTTTTTTTCATTTTTAATTGCTCCTTACATTGAGTACAATCTTTTTAGGTATAGAATGAATTTTTGATTTAAAATTACCATTATTTATAAACTTAAAAAATTACGTAGTTCTAAAATACAATTATTTTTACAAATTTGAAATATATGTGAATAGGTATTATAAAGTAAATTTGAGTATTATATCGAAACATTTACTAAACGTGACATTGATTTCAAATTATAAAAACATTTTTAATTACAGGTTTTGGGCGAGATACTTATCGACATTTATATTACTTTAATATATAAACGCCGTCACCGGCTTTCGATAATGGTTTTTGTAATAACTTGGGAAGGGTTTGTAATAATTAGCACAACGTAATTATCAAATGGTTTATTTATTATAAGTTCGGCTTTAAGGAACACGAGTGGTCGACATGAAGGCTCGACATAATCTGATTATTACCGCGCTCGCCACTGTATTTATACATTGGTGTCGCTTATAGTAACTCTACTTTCCTACAGTTTTGGTTATTGAGATTTTGCAAAACACTTATGTTTATAAATTGTAGCACAGTCGTTTCGAGATGTTAAGCTTCGAACCATTATGGGGGCCAATAGCGGATGTTCACTTACACGTGCTGTGAAAATTTTGCAGATGTGAGCGCTTCCGGCATCTAAATTCCATTGGGATTCCTCAATTTTCAATAACCGATGGCAAATGAATCTCATATAATATCAAAGCCATTGCGTAAATGAAATTCATCTTTGAATAAGTTATATTTTGATGTATTTTTTAAATATTAATTTTACGTAGTAAGTATGTGGTTTGGCTTACGTAGTATTTCATTACGCGATATGACTTCCGCTCTCTCTATCTAACTCTCGCCCCTTCGACTTTCAAGATACCCAGATATTACCCAGTAGCCTAGCTCTCTATCTGTCCTTGTCTTTTGGCGAGCTGTGAGCGAGCTACATCAACGCGTAACGCGTCCTCGTCAGGTTCCCCCTCTCGCATACCGGCCTCAGCCATTTTGAGGACGCTTTCGGCTTCGCTTGGTTTCTGGCTACTTGGTACTGACTACCCGCGACGCTTGCACGCTTTCTCTTGGGACCACGCTGACTGTTTGCGCCGGTGATACATTTCAGTCTACTCGTTTCTTCTACGAATACTAGAAAGAGTAGAGTCGCCCACATCTTCAAGAATTGTTGAAGAGGGTGTAGAATTTAGAACGCTGCGAAGATATGAAAACAGACGAGTAAGTCATACATTGAATATACCTATACTCTTGGCGTCAAAGTCGTAAATCCCGGTAAACCGAATAAATTCGAGTGTCCAGTTTTATTAGTGAATATTGTAAGCTTTTCTTTATCAGTGACTTTAGACACATTTAATCGTTTATAGCTTTACAAGCATTATACGAAGTTCGATTATTTTTTGTTTTATTTGTAGAAATCAATTTTCTATGGCGTCTATCTATTTTTTGAAAGTAAAAATATTTGCATTTGTTTCAGGAACACAATGTCTAATAATGATGACAGAGATAGAAGCAGGGAACGTGACAGGAATCGCAGATCAGATCGGCCAAATCGTATGAATTCAAATAGTCGAGATCGTAGTAGAGAGAGAAACGACCGAGGCAGAAAGGTCGCGGATCGACGAATCTATGTTTCAAATATTCCTTATGATTTCCGCTGGCAAGACCTCAAAGACCTTTTCAGGACAGAAGTCGGCAAAGTAGCTCATGTTGAACTTTTTACAGATGAGAATGACAAGCCTAGAGGCTGTGGTATTGTTGAATTCGAAGACTCTGATTCGGTTAAAGTAGCTGTGGAAAAGATGCACAGATTTGATATTAAAGGACGCAAACTTGTAGTCAAAGAGGTATGCATTAATTTTTACATGTATTATTCAATTAATGAGTATGATTGAATTATTAATAATTTTATTTAAATAGGACTATGATGTTGAACGTGACAAGTATGGACGATTAACTACTGGTCGCAGTAATGATAGAGGTCGGGAAGATCGATTCAGAGAGCAATCTAGACCTAATCCTGGTAGACAAAATATGCCAGTTTCCAGCGGTGGTGGTGGTTCTGGTGGTGGCAATTCAGACAACAAATTTGGCAATACATATGGATTAAGTACTCAATTTTTGGAGTCTCTTGGTATTAGTGGACCTTTAGTAACAAGAGTATTTGTAGCAAATGTAAGTAAGCTTGAATCAAAGCTTTTAATTTTTATTTATGAATTATTTAATTACGTTTTCTTCATTGTACAGTTGGACTACAAAGTTGATGAAAAAAAATTATTGGAGGTATTCAAATTAGCTGGTAAAGTTTTACATGTTGAATTAGGCAAAGATAAAGATGGAAAGTCCCGAGGTTTCGGTGTCGTTGAATATGATCATCCAGTAGAGTCTGTGCAAGCCATTTCTATGTTACACAATCAACAGCTTTATGACAGGCGGATGACAGTTAGACTTGACAGAGCCAATGAACCAGACATGCCACCTAAACTTCCAGAAGGTGTTTATAATTAAAGATTTGTAACTTAAAAGTAAGTATGATCTATGAATTTTTCTAATTACTATTTATTATGATTTTAGGCCTGAAAGGGATTGGAATGGGATTAGGAGCTGGAGGAAACAGATTAACGGATGTTGCTAGAAACATTCCCAATGTGCAGCCTAATAATACACCAGTCGTCAACCCTATTTCGGCACCTGTACTGGCTACTGGAGCATTTGGTGCTGGACTGAACAATGTTGTACCTGCTCAATTAGGTATTTAATTCAGTTGTAATGGACAAATTAAAAACAATAAGTATATTTTATAAGTAATTCCTCCGAATTATAATTCAATGTTTAAAATGAAAATAAAACCAATAACTAATTAATAATAATAACAATAATAGAGTAATAATATTGGTATAAAAGATGCAAAAGAATGATTTTTCATATTCTCAGTCTAATTATAGTAGTTGTAATAAGTTTATAAAAACTTTGATAGTTAAAATAGTTTTGTTGAGTTTATTAAATATGATATTGATTTTTTTTAAGATATTTACAAGGTTTAACTATGTTTGTGTTAAAAATTAAATTTGCTATTCAATTATAAACAACTTTTGTATTTAAAGTTAAAAATATTACAAAAGCATAATGGCTATTTTATCATATGTTTCAAATCTTGTGTAAAAGAACTTATGAAGACCCCAAAAGAAATTTTTATAAATAACTTACGTGTATCTTCATCCCAAAATAACAATGAAACTCAAAAAGTATTTCTCAAGTTCATATAGCATTGTCATAATATAATATAATATATCGTTACATTATTGAATTATCAATCATTTCATCAGTTACTATAGGATTATGTAAAACTTATGAAAATGTGGGAGGATTGTTTAAAGGTAGGGCAAAAATTATCAAAAAAATGACATAAGACTATTAAAAGAAAGCGTTTCTATAGCTTTGCATAGTCCTATAGAAACTAAATATATTTGATTACTTTACTATATGTTATCAGTATTTCTAGATACAGATTGTGGTGTGTATATAAAAAATTTTTTGTTTGGACTGTTATCATTCTTTCACAACTGGATGACACATTTTGTGTATTTTCTTTACATAATTAATTTAGTTACCAAGTGTAAAATATAACTTCAAAACGTAAATTTGATTTATGGAAATTTCTTTATTTTAGCATCGGCTCTAACGAATACAAATGCAGCTGCTCTCCAAGCAAGTTTAGCTAGTGGTTTAGGAGCAAATCTTGCTACAACCTCTCTTCTAAACAGTTCTTTAACAAGCGAATTGGCATCCAATTTGAACAATTTTGGACAAGGAGCTGCAAGTTTAGCAAATCTACAAGCATCGCTTGCAAATGCACAATCAAACAATAGTTTTGCACCAAGAGGTTTATCCAAATTGGATAATGATGTTGCTTTTGGTGGGAATAATGCCTTTGGAAATTCTAATTTTGGTGGAAACAGAGACTTTGAGGGTAGCTTCAACAGAGGTGATAATGAACGAGTAACAGTTGGAGGTGCTGCATTTTCTACAAATTCTGGTCAAGTAGGTGGAAACAGACAAACCAGCAATGGATCTCGACAAATGTCTGATACGATTGTCATCGGAAATGTAAGTTATTATTTTGTTAAGAAAGCTAGTAAAATTCAAGTGAATTATTTTTAATTTAATTCAATCAATAATTAAATTACTTTTAGCTACCTCCAAATACAACGTGGCAAATGTTGCGGGATAAATGTCAAGATATAGGTGAGGTCAAATTTGCTGAAATGAGAGGAAATGATGTTGGAATGGTACGATTTGCATCGGAATGGGATGCCGAGCGTGCAGTGGGTATCCTTTCAAAATTACATATGAACTGTCAATTGTTTATATAAATTTCTTAATATATGCGTTTACTTTTAATTATGGCTTTTGCTTCTTTTTTTCTAACGTCTATTTAAAAAATGAAAAAAAATGAATACCTTATAGAGGTTTTTGTATAATCAATTCAATCAAGTTGCATTGTGCTATTATGTTCCTTAATAATTACGTATTAGCTATGATGAATCGATCACGTACTGATGGTAGACTGCTTGAAGTGCGTCTTTATTAAATGGTAACATTAATTTCCAGTCAAGGTAAACCACCTTAATTTTATTTTACGAAATTTAATGGATGTAAAGCTACTTTTATTCCTTACAACGTAATGAATTTATGTTTCGCAGCGTAATTCACTGATCCTGATATGAAATTTTTAATACGTTTCAATCCAGTTGTGAGGTGGTGGTTGTGCGGTACAGTCATTTTATCTGCTCAACATCGTTTGCGTCAACAACCGACTTTGCTTTTTTTTCTGGGACCTTATTGCTGAAAAAGTTCTGAATCGGTACATCATATCGTGTTTGATTTTAAAATCGTTTCCTGATGGTGGAGGATGGTTTCTATTGGTCGATAAAAATCACACGGGATGGGTCAATTCGGTTACTGTAAAGTGGAAGAATTTTTATGTTGTGAACATCGCCAAGATAACATTATTTTCACCAGTGTATTTAAATTCCATTTTTAACTAATTTTAAAATATTGAAATAATATTAAGATTGGTCGTCATGTTCTCAGCTCGTCCCATTCCGTTCGACTCCTGATGGTATTACAGTGATTAGTGTCTGTAGCATTAGGAATAGATTTGAAATAGTTATATTAATCCAGTTAGGTTTCAATATTAGAATAAGTAATTACAAAATACTGGTTTGTAAACTGCTTTGCTGGCGACGATATTTCTTGTAATACGATTTCGTAGACTGGTTATTCATTCAACAAATACTTGGGCTGATTTCTTGGTCCAATAATTAATATAAGGAAAGAAAAATGCTGAGATTCAAAACTGATTTAGTATTTTCAAAACAATTCATAGAATATTGTTGTAATCGTATTTTTTATTTTGTCGGAAATACTGAAAGAAAAACTTATTCATCGTCAGGATATCGGGAGATTTTAAAAAAATTCGAATCTGTACTCGAGGCGCCGTTGATTTACTTGAAGGCTTATGGTACAGCCGGGTTTGATTTTTGTTACACATTCTATTCGATTGATAGAAGGATTTTAAAGAAACAGTGAGAAAAGTAATATTATATTTTTTACTATGGTTCCAATTGGTTTATTTGTGTAATTTGATGACTTTCGATGACTTCCAAATGATTTGAGAAACGCTTTAATGTAGCCTGCACGAATCATACATTTATAAATGCATTCTTATACATGTCACGGATTTTTGTTTTTGAATCTACACATAAATTGGTCAATCCAAGATTTTAAGAGTTGAATGGAGTCGGTTACTCAGAGAACTCTGCATTCTGGCAAAAAAAAACATTTCCTCTCACCACATAGATCCAAGGAAACTTCTATGCATTGTATAACATTCTTGTATAATCAATTTGATGATGGCCATTGAATAAAATTCAAATCCATATTTGACTATAAAAACGTGGTCGTTTTGTGTTTTATTTTGTCCGTTATAATACATGATTTTCAGGAAAGTTATAAGTAATTTCAAATTTAAAACGTTTATCTGTATTAAGTAGCTATTTAGCATCATGTACTTAATTATTTTGTAAATACATTTTACACTGAACATCATGTATATAATATAATTCTACAGAGACGTTATTTGCAGATCATCTTTGTCTTCGTCGTTCGAGAGAAATGTGTTAAAAAAATCGTTCGAGTGTAAGTCAATACATAGCAGGTGAGATAGTTTTTCAGTGAATTTGGCTTCCATTGTAGCATTTGACGATGCCATATTTACATATTAGATAAAGCTTATTTTTAGTTAAAGGACAATTGTACATTAACCAGGAAGTCTTTGGTGCATTGTTCTAATAATTTAGTAACATTCGAATGTTTCTAACACTCTTCAAAAAAATTGAGTTCAGAGGCGCAAGAATTGACGATGTAGATGCGCTTAATTTTACGCAATAGACTTTCGTTGATTTGTATTACTGATAGGGTTATTGTTAAAATCGTTATGTTACCTTTTCTTCGAAGATTTTCGAGCAAGTACAATTGATGAAAATTACTGATGATTTCATGCAAACCATTCGGAGTGATACATTTTTATTAGTGAGGATGGTTGGATTTTAATGTCTTTCTTGGAAAAAGTTGAAAAATTGATTTTTACTTTAATTTTGTTTTTGATACCATTAAAATTGCTTATTGAGAATGCATACAATTGTACATGTTTTCATCCTAGCATTTATGTTCATAAAAGGTAACGGTCGAGTAATTAATTTCAAAAGTCTGAGTAAATCAGCTGAACATTTAAAATTCGAGTTAAAAGAATGTTATGACTATAATCCATACACAAAAAAATATTTAGGTATCACTGTATAGTATGAAAAGTTTTTTTTAATATACATTTTCAAAAATTGAAGCTCATATACCTATAAGTACATATCATAGAAGATTGATTATGATGAAACATTCAAGCATAACTCGTTATAAAAATAATTAACAAATTTCTTCTATTACAAAGCTTTTTAAAAAACGACTACCAACATTATTTTAATTTTTTTAAGTATTATGTTTATTAGGTTATAGTAAATCGAACTAAATGTGGCAGATAAGTGTGATGTTTACAATAATAGTTTCAGTTAATTCATGTTGCAAATGTTAATTATTGCCTGATTTTATCATTTAAATCATGTTGAAAATTTTAATTATTGCCTGATTATAGAATCCAGATTTTTTTTTCTCATAGTTGCACCAGATATTTTTTTTTTTCTCAAGTGCCACATTTCCTTCCGACGCCTGGGAAAGAAATGTACATTTTTGGATGTAGTATGAGGAAAACAGTATATGTTACTCGTCTTTGGCTTATGTGTCAATTTACCCAAACTATGGACTGTCCAAGCTTTTTTCTTCTTATGTACATAATATACTATTAGTTTTTTTTCTAGTTAAGCAAATTTACTCATATATAGAAGAACTTGTATATCTTGATAGGTTGATTGCCATAAATGTTAATATTGAACAAATAATTAATAGTTTTAGTTTGTCACTGTAGATAGAGAGTATTATTTCTTGAAATGATTTAGGAAATACTTTTTAATAACCCTTTCAAAAGTTAAAAATATTTTTTGAATAAATTTGTTAATCTGATTTCTTTATATCAAGTTTGAAAGTATGTTTAAATTGCATGTCTAAATATGCATATGATATTTATTATATAATTTTTCATAAAACTTCACAAAATTTCACATATTTATTATTTAATTATTCTAGTCATTTTATTTTATGTAGAATATCATAATAATGATACTATCTCAAATTAAATTTTTTTATTGTTAGTTCCTTTTTATGGTATGGCTAAGCTTGATAGTTTTTGATAATTATTAAATTTTTTAATTGATTAAAATATTTTAAAAGAATAACAAACTTATTAGGAAAAAATAACCCCAAAAATCTTGAATTAGTCTTGCATTATGAAACCCTTGAAAAAACTTTGAATGAAACATGAATTTCATAATTTGAATTAATTGTTTCTAAAGATGCTTTAATATATTAGAATATCAAAATGTTTTAAAGAGTTTATGTATGAAATGTTAATGTTTTTTCTTTTTTGAAAATGTACTAAACTGAGTCGAAGTGTATTTATTTATTTATTTATGTATATAATCAATAAACAGAAGTTCATCTTAGAATGGAAGTAATAATGAGTTGGCTCAGCAAAAAGTAACACATTATAATTATAAAATTATTAAGAAAATAAAATATAAATAAAAGTAATAGTAAATAATAACAGAGGAAATAATAAAGTTGTTTCATTTAAATATATTAAATAACAGGAGTACATCCATTAATAACTTTTAAAGTGCTTAGTAAACAATAGTGCTTAGTAAGATTTAAATTCTGAAATATAGTCTGACGATGTAAGGGAGAGAGGTGTTGCATTGCACAGACATGTAAGCTATGTAATCGAGAGAAAAATGTGAAATTTGTAAATACTTGGTGCTCTACGAAAGGTCTCATGTTTCTTGTTTGGTATGACATTGCACGGAGAGTGAATAGATTGTCTAAGTTTCTGTCAGATATCAAACCATATATTATATATTCTTGTATGAGGGAATCGAAACTCCTTGGAGACCCAGACTTAAATGACAACCTACTAGGACATTGTCTTCGAATACCCTGTAATTTATTTATAAAAGCACGCGAGAAGTGTAATTTGCTATCTATTAATAGCCTCATAATATTATATAACGACGATTGTATTAACGTGATTCAACATCACCTCAAAAAGTAATGTTTATATACACTTTAATACAATTTGGCACTCTTTGAAACACATTTTAATACATTTTTAATTTCCACTGGGGCATTGAGCAAAAAGAGATCCATGCCGAAATTTTTCATTAAATATTACATTGCGATAATTCAAGTGTTTAATATAATGATTTCCAATATTTGAAGTGCAATATCGCGATTCTATTAAATAAAATCGAATATCTTTGATGGAGATTTGAAAGAGCAGATGTTTTATGCACGTTTGTGCATAATCTTAGTCAACATAAAATTTTCCGGATTTAAAGCCTCGAGTTTTTGAAAAAAAATTCTCAAAAAATCACTCACTATTTACGATAAATAATCTACAACTTTTTTAAATCAACTCTTAGACTAAGTTTGGTAACGACGTCTAAAAGATGGGAGCTTAAACTATCAGACACACTGTGTTTAAAATTTTGTTCCTTGTTACTTATATAAAAATTTAAAGCGTAGAAAGTTGAGAAACAAAAATAGAAATTTTGGGTATTAACAGCTTAAATTTGTTAAAAAACCTTTAAATAGTCTTGAATACAAAAACTAGGACAGCATGAACACCCTGTGTTCAAATATTTTCCTTGCAATATGGTCTTTAATTATTTTAATAGTAAACCTTTCATGTGAATGTAACACTAAAAAAATGATACACATTTCGTAGATGCATAATCCAAATTTTTCACGGACAGGTATGGATATCCTCCTTTTTATAGTCAATGCAATACCTATTTTATGTTTAATATACCTAATAGAAGTTTATGTAATTCTTGCATAAAGTTGGAGTGTCAAATAACATTTTTGGTATGTGAAATGTTATTTTACTCCCTCATCCATGCGTGCTGACTTTTATAACATATTGTTTGATTCTTGGGCTCTTAATATTGATTCCTTTTTTTTGCATGTCTGTAAATGTTGTGAGTGTGATATGAATAATGTGCGTACAGTTCTCCGTGCATAAAGTGTTACTTTACACATGAATTGTACACACAGGTGTACATAAGTTTTTTCATTGTTAATAAATTTTTAAAATTTCCAAAGAAAAGTTTAAGTTAAATAAGATGCTTTAAAGATAAATTATAATTTAAAAAGAACATTATCTGAGTTAAGTATATTTTTCAAATTTCTATAGCAAAAAAATTTAGAATTTAGAATTTCTAAAAATGAATCTTGCAATATTATTTTGGAATTATTTCATAAAAAATATGAGCATATATATCAGGTAACAAATAAAAAAGAATTTTATACATTTTATACTTTTTGAAATAAGAACCAAATATTTTGCTGGAGTGGTGAATCTTATTTATTTTGAAAAGTTTACAAGAAATTAAAGGGAAAATTTGCAACAGTGGAAACATAATCTAACATTAATAATATGTGTAAAAAGAATTGTAAAAAATATACAAAAACAATTTTCTTAAGTCCAGATTTTTTATATTTTACATAACTTTGCACATATTCCACGCAAAATGTATGTAAATTTTCTATTAAATTTTAAATATAAATATACCTTTATCATATTATATTACTTGACATATATTAATGTATGTAAATTTTTTGCATAATTTGTACTTTTTTTACTGGTATTTTCTTACATTGAAGAGCCAAGTATTTTTTATTAGATCAAGCTTTATAGAAATTTATAAAAGCCTTAGTTCATTTTATTGTTCATAATAATTTATTTATTGCGGAAGTGATTATTCAATTAAATAATATTTATAAGTTGTGTTTGTAATGACAGCATAATAAAAGTAAGGTTAGAATACCTACCAACAATGCAAAAACAACTTATAAGCATGCAAATTGCAGAACAAAAATGCTTATAAATAGGTGCTATTCTTAGTAAAATATCAATGTACAATAAAATAAATTACTATAAGCAATTATGGATCCGAAATAACTCAGTAAATTAATACGAATTTGCAAATACTTACCTCTTGCCTTTATATTTGATAAAACTTTTTAAAATTAAAAATAAAATTTTTGCTCAAGTAATACCTACTGTTATGCATAAATAAATAGCATTACCGGGGGGAGTAGTCCTTTTAAGAACCTTTAGTTATTATCTACTTACCAATTTTAATATATACAAGAAAACAATTAATTTAAGGTATAATATTCCTTATATATTGAACAGATACAATTGTAGAACTACTCTTCGTAAGTAGAATTTGAAAATTCCATATTTATTGCTCGATAAGCCTTTTACTATATTTTAGATGTTGTACTTAATTAATCTAAAGGTGAGGCAAAAAATAAATAAAAGCACTGTAAGGTAAACAAATTTAAAATCATAACAGTTTATTTAATTGTCTAAGTAAATACATTGATTTTACAAGTACTTTTTTAATCAATTGTTTAATTATACCTGACGTAACAAATAATTAAAACTTTGAATGATAATATTTTTTGTAAGTAGAATAGGAAAATTTCATATTCACTGCTTTTTAAATTTTTTTGTTATATTTTAGATTTTGTACTTTACTTGATTTGAGGCAAAAATAAATTAAAGAAATGTGTGTAGAACTAATTTCAAAATCATAACAGTTTATGTAATTGTATAAGTAAGTACATTGATTTTATAAATACTTTTTTAATCGAATTGTTAATCACAACTGGCATAGCAAATAATTAAAACTTCAAATGATAATATATTTATAGAACAGAACTGATTCAATGAGCCAAGCAAATCTTTTTCAAAAGAATAATTTTATTTATAAACAGAATTTTAATTTACTTTCACATCTAACTATGAACTGTACAGTGCTTAAGAGGGTTGTTTCAATTATTATTAAATATTTATGTAAATTATTTGACTGTTTCAGAAAATTAATGTTCAAGATTGTATTCGTGCACTCAATTGGGGTAAGTATATTTATTAATGGTTTGAATCTTGTGATAATGATCTGACTGAATTATTATATTACCACATATCTACATAGTAATTTATGAATAAAAGATAATTTATCAATGTATTTATATGTATTTATATGAATTCACGTGTAATATATCTGTAAATAGTTTTACTATTTCTAGAATGGGTATAAAGACTGATTGTAGTTTTAATAAAAAAATAAATAATTTAATTTCAAACTCCTCATAAGTGTATTTCGTTCCTTAACAATGTTATAAAACATGACATAATTAACATAATTTTGCAAGTCTAACTTTTCATTTTATGTTAAGAATATTAATTTACAAGATGAGTCCACGCCATTGAAGTTAAAGATTTTCATGAAATTTTACAGACATACTTTAGCGAAATATATGACATGTGTCTCGGCACTAGTGTCAATAGGCTGAGTTTGACCCATTTCATCAAAATATATGAAAAATCATGGTTGAACCTTTATTGCAAGATAATATAAATAGCAGAAAATGTTACAAACAAAATATCAAAAGTACAGATAATAATTTTTCATTTGTGTTTTAAAACGTGTTGTTTAGACGCAAAAATTATGAGCGATCTAAAACATGGTTAAATTTTGGCCTTAAAATTTAACGTTTTGAGTTGTAAAATGCGTAAAAAATTAATATAATTTTCAATCGCTCACAACTTTTAAATGGAAAGCCCTCGTTCTAAAATGCAAATGTAAGTTAATATCTTTCTAGTAACATTTTCAACAATGTACATTGTAGACAAGAGTCAAATTTTTCTCTAAAGAATGTCTCTGTAAAGTTTCAGCAAAATCCGTGACCTGCAGGGTGTGGACTCTCATTGGTAGTTAATTCATAGAGTATGTTTTAAGTGTGCCATACATAAACAGTTTCAGAATTGAATAAAACAAATCATTCTTAATGTAAATCTGATAAAAATATTTAATAATTTGAATTGAAATTCAGAACAAAAATAAAATATTTTCTTATATCACATATTTGTGTGACTTTTTACAAAAAGTATTTGCTTAAAAACAGCACATAATAGTTTTGACATATGTTTACACGTATATATATATATATTGACTGTGTCACAAGTCAAATTAAATATTTAATCACATAATTTCAATGCTTGCGCTTCGATATGAACCATTTAAATGTAAATTTTTGAAAACAAATGATTCGTAAATAAATGTACTCATTCTGCATTTTAAATTAAATTTATATTGATACACAGCAGTGAGTCACATTTTATTGTGAATCATCCTTTTTAAGGCATTTATGTGCATATCTTAATAAATTATATTATTATTGTTAATTATCAATATAAATTCACATTAAGTTAAACGAGTTTTTTCCAGCCTTTATTATCGTGTATCACTAAATTAATTATTAATAACACCGCTACTGGAATATGGCTTTTTAACAAACTTAAGTATAATAGCGAAATTCTTTTTTTAATTTGAAAAAAAAAAACGAATGTTTAAGTAGCCTTGGGAATGAACTTCGAGGTCAAATCCAAGGTCAGCTTTACGAAAAAAATACTAAAAAGAATTTTCGTAATCCCGAAATATATAAATATTTTTTTCTTATGTATCTGCAATTAAGTGACTTTTAATAATAAATCTACCTTTTTTCAATTGCTTGTTATTGCATCTGCTTGAAAAGCGAAATATTAAAAGTTTGATCTTAAAAATAGAAACATTAATGACCCAGTCTTTGTTTGCCATAACGTAAGACATTAATCTCTGGTATCATGTACAAAAGTCTTAGACTCAATACTCTTTATCTATGTTATTAGAATCATTCGAGTAAAATTCTGTTACTGCATTTTACTATGTAAAGAGTGATTGCAATGGCATTAAAATCGACAATCGATAAAAATCTATGAACTAATGCATTTGAACGAATGCGCGAAGATGTTCTGGAACCCTTGCAATATTGTATGACTTCTTAACAACTCTTGCCGCAAGACAAGCCAGCGTTGTATATTTTAGAGGATTAATCGAATCGTAACAGCTTTTATTCTTCAAAAGTCTTTCGAAAGTGTTCCCTGTCGTATTTACGAGGTCAAGGTGAGCACCAGCCTCGAGCAGCGTCGTGACTATGTCAGTTTGCCATCGGCGCGATAAGGCTGCGAGGTGAAGAGCCGTATTGCCATCTTCATCCTTTGCATTAACGTCAGCACCAACTTTAAGAAGTGCTTTAGTTAAGTGCACTGAAGGAAATTGACAAGCTGGTGCATACTTGCCAACAAGTGCTGAATCTTCACTGTAAGTCAACTGAAGAGCATCTCTACCCTAAAATTTTATATTATACACGATTAGAATATTTCATGTTTATCATAGTCTGTTTCGCAATTAAATATTTCATAAAATAAGCTACTTTTTAATATTGAATAAATAACTGGCATACAAAAAAGTGAACTGTTTCCCACACTTAAACATTTCCATCTATTTCGGCATGCTGATACCAAATATGACGTAAGATTTCATCCAGATTGTCATGATTCTAAGGTATCTTAAGTTACAAGGTTGAAAATGTTTTGTGTTGATTTTGATAGGCTGAATTATATCATACTAGTAGCCCGCTTCAAAATCCATTTTGAATCATCATGTTGATGTTTCGCCTCCGAAATAAGCCAATTTGAGTATGAAAATGTATGAAGAGTAAATAAATTGAACCTGCAGTTATAGATTTGAATGTTTATGAACTTAATTATTATACAGACGGATGATTCAAAATGGATTTTCAAGGGAATGATGAACACTAATATGAATTACTAACATGAACGACAATGTTTTGTAAATTCTGGTTGCAGTAAATAACTACACAAAAAAACACGAAAATGCATACACACATGTCTACACACATAAATATATACTCTCAAATACGCATACACAAATGTATACACACCAATAGAAATATATATATATATATTTGAGAGTATATATTTATGTGTGTAGACATGTGTGTATGCATTTTCGTGTTTGCGATATGCGTCTATGTGCGTCATGCGTCTACGCATGACGCAACTGCACATACATACATGTTCGCAATCACACAAATAAACACACTTACAAATACATACGCACAGACATACTCGCGTCCGCATAAATCAACGCTAAAAAAATCTACGATAATAGTCACATGACGTCGGCAGAGCCAAGGGACCTAATCTGGATCCCTCTGAAGGGAGGAAATCGCCAGGAATCTGCTTAATACAATAGGAACTATATCAAAATAGCGTTGATCTAGATCAAATCTCAGGTCATATTCTGTTTCAGCAGACCAAATTCTGTGGGAATACCATGGTCTAGTGCGCTGCACAAATCATGTTTTTGTGGACCTGTATTATGAATAGATTTTTTTATTTCATATTTTGGTTGTTTATTAAGTTAAAAAAATTTTAACGTATTTTTTCTTTTTTGAATTTAACAAAATAATTTAAGTTCAAAATATTGTTAATTAATGGATCTTTTGAGATTCTAATGAAATATAAGGTGAATATCTCAAACTCTGTTCATACTAACGGATGCTAATTCGGGATTTCCTTGAAACTCTCATGAATTACTTTTTGCGCAAAATAATGAGACCCGTGTGTATCGGAGTTTTATTGAATAGACCCTGGAAATCAAAATATTCACCAATTCATATTAATTTTGTGCATCAGTGCATATCTATATATATACTACAAAACAATATATAGGAATATATTATGAGCATAAAGAGTGGCGAATATCCTTATTCCCATGACCTAATGAACAAAACACCGATGCATGGGTCAAATTATTTTGCACATAGTGTAATTCCTAAAAGTGTTAAATAAATCCAGGGTCTCTGGTCATCTCCACGTTAGTAACGTTTTCTGATCGGTAAAGAAAATCAAGAAAAAAGCTTTCATTTATTTTCAATTCATTTTTGTAAATTTGACTAAGCATAGTTTCATATGATCGCTGTCCGCTTTGCGTTCGCCTGATATATCTCGTTAGTATTATAAGATTTGAAACTGAAAAAAATCTAATTCATTTGTTTTAGCTTTTCCTTCTGCACATATAATATCATGTAAATAAATTATTCTGACAGTTTTGTAAATATCAACGTCATCGTAGGCGTGCTATTTTCATTTTGTTGGTTCTGCATTGAAACAATGTTGAAATTAATAAATCGTTTTTAATTACCCGCTTTCCTTTGGCGTTTAATCGAACGAGTTCAAAGATAGCTTTGTGCAATGTCATATTCTCTTCCGTTTCTTCCGATGGAGTCTCTATAGTCAAGAGACATGCAAGCTGTAAGGTAATGACGAGAACTCTGTCGAGATGCGTAGGATCTCGTTCATACGTAGTCAATTTATCCAGCATTTGTTTGCCTAGGCTGACTTCTAAGATCTGCAAAGTCCAATTTTATTTATTAACTATAAAGAATCTCATGAGTGTGCAGTCGAAAAGATTTGAATATTTACCGCTTTCTTGAAGACCCGCATTAGTTCCTCTCGAGGCACAGGTGGTACTTTACGACCACGCGTCATATGCTTGCCTTCTTCGCGTATCATGAAACTGAAAAGTTCCCTGAAACTAAAAAGAGAACTTTGCGTCATATGATTCAAGGGCTCGAGCATCGTCTGCTGCATGTCTAGAGCGTAGTTCCAAAGTTCTATACAGCGTTCGAATTTTCCGGCGTCCGCGTAGACTGCGCCTCTGTTTCGTATATAGTAGCTAGTTTCGGGGTGTGCAGGTCCGAGAATACGTTCTCTAATGACCAAAGCTTGCATTCGCATCTCATCAGGATCAGCCAGGAGATCATCTAGGGCTTCGGGATCTGTGATTTCTCGAGCAAAATCGTATGCTGCCACGGCTGGTAAAGCGGAAGGCTTCGCTATCACTGGACCATTGCCTTCGTATCTATATAATAATGTACAAACAGTTTTAGTTATTAAGTACCTACATTTACAATTTAGTCAACATATAAATTAAATAATTGTAAAAATAGTTGTAAGAAAGGCATAAATATTGTCCGAAATTCGTTAGAAATAATAGAAAAGATGAGTTAGGAGTAGTAGGAGTAAGTATGAACATCCCCTTTTTAAAGAAACAAAGTCCTATGGGCTCACTTTTTGGTAGGTACTAGAAACACACTCACACGCGCACGCACGCACACACTCACACACACTTGATACGTGCCCAATGTTTAACATGGTACTTTTTCTTAATCGATTCTACTTCACTGCAATGCTAAAATAATTAACTAGGAGATGACCATTCCTCAAAATCACGGATTTAGCTAAAACATTGAGATATATTTGACACCAATTTATAAGAAAATAAAGAAGTTCATCCTAACGGTCAATTTATCGATGTTTTTATACTTTGGTGTCAAAAAATATATCTTACTTTAGCCGTGATCCAGAGGGCTGGTCCTGTCGCACTAAGTAATAAGATTCTAATTGGCATTTCTCTAAAATAGATCATATTTAATACACAATGTAAAATACACATATTGACAAAAAATTAGAAGTCTTTTCTCATTAATACAGCAGATATAAGTGACTAATAAGCATGTAGCCAGAGACGTGGATTCTGGATTTTCACCAAACTGAGAAATTTCTTTTCATGCGTGTCAGCGCATCAGCGTCTCAGAAATTGTTTGATTGGGAATTGTTTTTTTAAATAACTAAATTGTAAGTATTATGTATACATTAATTGCATGCGTAGCATTTATCTTATCAATACATACCGTTCTTTCATAGCTCTTTTCCAAAATTCTAGAGCACCAATCATGTCCCTTTTTTTATCGACGTAGGTTGCACCAAGAAGTTCTAGGGCGTCTATTCTTTCCTTACGTGTAACTACGTGAGGCGTTCCTATTAGATGATCCACTATGTGCTTATGACCTGCGATAATTTAAAATAATCTTTTAATTACATACAAATATAGTTTATATATATATATATATATATATAAACTAAATTAAAACTATGAGTATAAACAATTATATTCAGTTCAAATACATAAATTCAGTATCGTAATTACGCAATTGATAATGTAATATGTAAAGTAAATGATTGGTTCAATGAGCTTATGCTATGCCCTTAACCTTTTAAAAAAAAAATGTTACTCGAAAATTCTCCGCGCACTTGTCAAATAGAATATTATTTTATGTGACCGTGGAGTGAATTAGCAGCTAATGAAATACTTGACCGACAGATCCAAAATAAGCTTAATGGCAGGTGTTATTGGGTTGAATTGCTCGTTTGAATATAGAAAATGTATTTTTACCCATAACGGCTGCCGCTAAAAGGGGTGTCATCCCGTAAGAGTCGACGTCCATACGTGCGCCATGTTCAACAAGGACTTTTAATATTTCTAAGGAACCGCTTTCGGCGCAATCGTGAAGCGCGGTATTGCCTTTGACAGACTTTCGATTGGCGTCTGCTTTAGCGGCTAGAAGGAACTTGGCGATTCGAATGTGCCCTCTGTAGCAGGCGATCATTAAACACGTATGACCATGCCTGTTTGCTGCCTCGATGTCTAGAAATAAAGGGAGAAGCACTTATTTCAGTAACATGAGTATGAATTGTATATATAGTAAATATAAGATTTGAGTGAAAACATTTTGACGGGGAACGTTTTAAAAGGTAAAAGCTATTTGATACTTTAAATAATAAAATTAATTGAACTGATACTGAACTATTCTACTGATATGATTTTATTATTCATAAATGTCTATACTTAGTCAAGTTGAATTAATGAGTCACTGCCAGTCAGTTAATATTCATTATTCAGTAGTGATAAGTTATACCACTCATTCAATTAGTGATTCAGATTAATTGAGTATGTAAGAGCTACAAAGAATTAATGATCGCCATGGTTCTTCTCATTGTTTGAGGAAAATTCTTAATTTTTATATCATAGAAACAACAATTATGAAACAGAACACACTATTCAGATTATCGCATTAATAGATTAATTCATAGATGAAAATTATTTATCGTCTACATTATTTGACTAGCAAATCTCTCAATTTCAGATATATGGAATTTTATTTCATTGTTTCTGTTTTGTGAGTTTTTCTGCTATTCTAATCAGTTATAGATAGTGTTCAATAAATAATAGTGTTCAATGACTTGAGCATTATCAAGAGATATAAAAAAATAGAAGTGTAATTATTCATAGTTACTTATGAGTGGAAAATATTTTGCTTCTGCAAATAACGCAGGAAAACAAACTCTTATTCTTCCTTTTGTATGTATATTACTTATTTCTTTCATATATAGGTTTTAATTTTTTATCTAATCTATAAGCTACGATTGTTGATAAAATAATTTGACAACACTTTTATTAGAAATTTAAAATGACGAAAAAAATGTGTCTTTCTCACGATGATTCGTATACGTATACATAATAGTTAAAAAGTTTTATTCGAAAACTTCTATAGATTTACATTCTTGAGTAGTAAAGATCATTATTTTTCATTAAAATCTTTTTATAAAACATAAAAAAAAAAGTTTTTACATTGATAATAATTAGTACGATAATTAAGCGCAAGTGTACTGTTTGGAAATTATTATTTCATATTTTACTCAATAAAGAGTTTAACGGCTTGTTGTTTTATTTACAGTTGAGATAGTTAGCCGTTACAAATTATATTTTGGAACCGCATTTATCAATGTTTTTATTGTAAATCATTGAATTTCATTTAGGTGCGCCAGCTTATTCCGCGCTTCTTTCGTACTTTTTTTTTAATAATAATGATCTAATATAGAAAGTATTTCAATCCGTGAAACCGTTTTGCTGTAGCTCTTTTCGTAAAATAATAAACTTCAATATTGCAAGAAATACGATTCAATTGTTTCAAAAAGATTTTAGTTTATTTGCGTAAGTTAGCGGCTAATTGTTTTTACAAATTCAGCTTTGTCTGACGAAACAAAACTTGTTACTTGCAATGCTACTTCAATATTCGATACACAATCACTAATTGTATGCACCGTCATGTAAATACAAGTAATGAAAGAAAAAAAAGCTACTGATTCTCACAAGACTGCTTTAGTAATTTAGTGATTGTTTGGATCGACACAGAAAAGAATTGTAAAATCTGCGGTAGTTTCCACTTTTATAGAATATGTATAAAAGACTTATAGATATGTAGGATTGAGAGAAAAGTCTTGTACTTGCTCCGTGTTGAACTAAGAATCTGACAATTGCAAAGTGTCCGTCGAAGCAGGCCGCTCGTAAAGGCGTAGAATTTGTTTTGGTCGTCGAGTTGACCCTGGCGCCTCGCCTCACCAGCAGCTTGACCAGCGCGAGGTGACCCGCGGCCGCCGCGCACCATAACGGAGGTGCGCTCTCAATCGTGTCGTCGTCGAACATCACTGAAAATTACAATAGATTCCTTTTTCGTTTTAAGTATTCAATGCTTCATGTGTATAAGCTTAAATCTCAGAAGATTGCGTACTGTGCAAAATAATCATGATTTTTCTGTAAAGTAATGACATGATGCAATAAATCATTGGATGAGGCAAGTTTACTATAATATGTACATTGATTTCTAGTATATAGATTGATTACAGAAGGTAATTGGTTGGTATTTAACTATAATATAATAGGTACTCTTATTTGTTAAATTATATATTGAAGCTATCGTTCCTTTTTAATTGTTTAATAATTGGTGAAAGGCTTGATCGATCATCATGGAACGTAAATTGTTTTTAGCATTTAAAATTCTTTATTAACGACGTTTCGAGGGTGTAAGAACATATACCCTCCTCTTCAGGCTAAACATATATAGTATACAACTTTAATC
>UELV01000655.1:0-10566 GCA_900490015.1 Megastigmus stigmatizans
TATATATATATATGCGTAGTTATATGTTATAAATTCCTTTTCATTTGAAGTGTCTTATGTGCCGAATACGTTGAAGATTTTAAATGGTTGCTGTTAAAAAAAATCAGATTATTTTTGACTTATTATAAAGTGAAAGATCACAATGGATGTGGCTTTATTTAGGGTTATGATGCAGAATAGTTACACACAAAGTGAGAAATTAAGGTTGAATATATAATTTTTTATTTAAAGTATTTTTATCTAAAAAGTATTTATTATAATTTTTAGATGCTACGACTATATCTATGGCTGCAGTATTGTAATAAAAAACGAATGATAGGTTCTACTGTATTAGATAGAACGGAAAATTTTAAAATATTTCGATCCGAAGAGGACCGAAAGCAGTTTGAGAAAGAGACATGGCCTTGAGAATAACCGGAGGGCAACGAAGACGACTGGAGCGAACCTAACAAAAAGCATAAAAAACTAAATTATGAGGAGAGAACGATATTGACGGTAAAATGGAAGCCGAGAAGCTTTAACCAGATAGAATGGATAAAATCGGAAGCGGAACCAAAATGGAAAGAAAAAATACAACAGAAAGACCAAACGCTAGAATTTATAGACTAGGTGTTAAAAAATAAATTATGAGAGCTCTTCTTAGAATAGCATAAAGAGCAGCAGAAAATGGAGGAATCGGAATAAGAAAAATAATAATAAAATATGTCAAGCATGTTATGTGAAAAAAAAGATTATATTAAATGAACAATAATATTAAAACCTTAGCAAAACAAAAAGAGAAAATGTAACGTTTCTTATGTAAGGAAAAAAAAACAGAAAAATGATAAATAAACAGTTAAATATACTCCTTTGTCGAATTTCATATTCCCCCACCCTGCCATATAACTGCATATCTAATGAGCTGATTGTCAGGTCGCATGTAAAATGTTCACAAAATGCAAATTCACAAAATTAGAAATATTGATAATAAAAAAAGAGAACAGTCAAATTACAAAAACTTTCTTACAAGAAAAAAGAATATATATAGAAAAATAGTAAATGCTATTACACCTCTGGCAAGCTTAAAATTGAAAATAGACAAATAAATTTCAAAAAGATTATAAGTAAAATAAAATCGAATTGTAAAGAATTATCTAAAGATAGGAGGAGGTAAGAAAAAAAAATATATATGAAAAAACACTAACAAGGGCAATGGCAAATCAAAATAACAAATTTTAAGTAAAAGATTTATAAGAAAAAAGACAAAGTTCAAGATATACGAGGGTGGTCCGATAAGTACTTAGCCTCACCGCCTGATGGCGCCACTATCGCAAGAGAAATAGTCGAATGAGAAGGTCATCGCCGCCACGGAGGCTTACTTTGCAGACCTCGAGAAAACGTATTTTTCAGACGGGTTAAAGAAGTTGGAGCATCGCTGGGTCAAGTGTATCGAACTAAAAGGAGACTATATTGAAAAATAAATCACCACTTTTCTAAAATTTTCGTTTTTCTCTTGTAGGCTAAGTACTTATCGGACCACCCTCGTATATAAATATTTGTATTGTCACGTTCGCGACTTGGCTACTTCGTTTGTCATGGGCAGCCTGCGCCTACGAGACACTTTTCCGTTAGGGATGATTCCACCTCCCTCTAGGGCATCCCCGAGTACTGAGCTCGCGGAATGACGCAGCCAGCATCAGTGATAGTGGGATCACTCACGATTTTTCACGTTTTTGTCTTAAATTTGTTTCCACGATACGGGAGTGCGATTGTATCGAGTATAGACCTGCCGAAGATTATAAATTTTAACACTTAAGTTTTTGCATTAACTCGATATTAGTGTTTACCTTAAGTGCAGCGAGATCGCCGTGGAATACCAAAACAAAAAGAAACAAAATAATAAATAATAATATCTAGCGAAAAATACTGTCCGACTACTCGGATACGGAATCGATTCCGGAAGTGATAATATACACCAAAAATGTCCGGAAATGTATTGGGGACATCAGATCGATCATAGCCGGTAAGATAGGTAAATATCGGAATATGATGCCGTTCCAAACGGACCAATGAAAGCACGAAAATGAAGCGAACGTAAAGGCGAATATCCAACCGATAGAACATCAGACAGTACTGTCTTACATAAGACAAAATTCGTACGTGCATATATATAGAGATGCAAATTGAAAGTTCAAAAAATACAAGGAACCCGTTTTTACACCTAAACGACGCGTCAGCAACTTCACGCAAGTTGGGCGAACTGGTGGCGGAGCAGATTACACACCATTCTTTCGAAACGATCCAGCAGACGCGCATTAAGGAAAATATATATTGAAAATGTATAAGGAAAATAAGGATCCTGCTTATTGCTGTCGGAAAACCAATGCGCAGGATCATCGACTGGGCATCACACAGCAGTGGCGTTCGCACCGACGACACAACCACAACCCCAGAGCACGCGAGCGCAGGGACTGGTGGGACCACTACCTAATACGTATAGTCCCTTTACCCTATATCAGTCATTTGACCAAATTCCAACCTTTGATGGAAGTCCCGTCAGACTTCTATTCAGCACATTTTTGACGAATGCAGTTGACATTACAATGATAGGACGGAAAAATGAGAAACATATCCTATTTTCGGTAGCGAACAAATTGACGGGACGAGCAGTCGAGACTCACACATTATAACTCAGTAGAAGGACTATTGAGCAATTTAGCGACCCAATACAATACGGCCAATATAACAGGCGACATCCTAATACAAATTAAGGCAAGCGTACAGAAACCGAATGAACCAGCGGACGATTACAGATTGCGAGCAGGGAAATTACTAAATAGACTGCTATCAATGTATGATTCGGCAGCCGACTGTGACTCAGCGAAGAGAAGAATACACATGCGAAATGCGAAAAGAGATGCGCTGATTTCCAGCGGCCTTAATGGAGTAGATGCACGCGGAATTAGATAAAATACTAGATCAGGGCATTATTGAACCCTCTACGTCACAATGCAGTACAAACGCATAGATTCTGTCAAAACCGCCGGATGCGCAAGGAAACAAGCGCTGGGGCGTAGTAATGAATTTTCCTTTCTTAAATAAGATAATAGTCGGCAGTTGCCGTCCGTATCCCTTCCAGAGCGGCATCTTGGATTACCTTGTATTCTCAAGATACATAACGGTCGTCGACCTCAGGCAAAGATTTTATCAGGTTGAGATAGACAATGCGGACACAAAACTGCCTTTACGGAGCCTTACGTCCAGTACCCGTATAACAGAATGATAATGGGTTTCAACGAGTGCACTAGCACTACCAGGTCTGCGAGGTCACGATCTGGAAGTGCACCTTGGCGACATCATGGTTGTCGTATAAACTTGGAAGAGCCCGGAGCGTGATTTCGCAGACTATCAAAAAGGTTGGAGAGCACGAACTTAAAAATCGTGTCTAAGAAGTAGGGGTCATATGACACGTAGCGAGTGATGGGCAGATAAAATCCGACCCAAAAAATAGAAGCAGTACGAAAATACATAACACCGATGAGCAACAAGAAAGTAAAACAGTTTTGGGACTCGTAAGTTACTATTGCTGCTTTATCGTGGGATACGCAAAAATTGCACACCTGCTCTCACAATTATTAAAACGAAACACAAAATTTATTTGAGGCGTCACAAGAGCGGCACGAACAACAGCAGGCGGAGAAAAACAAAAGATTGACACTGACTCAAATAGTTCAGGGAATAAAAATCCTGTCAAAAAAAAAAAAAAAAAAAGAAAACACCGAAGGGTCGTGGACATGCCAGACAATAGCAGATTGCTTAAAATTAAAATTAGAACGAAAGAAGAAGAAAAATAAGCTATCACAACCCAAGAAGTCGAAAATTGAGGAAATTGGACAAAGAAGATAAAGCTTAGGCTGAATAGTAAGTATAGCAAAAACTGGGGAAAAGTTGGGTTATATGCGTGTGGAGAAAAATTTTCTCAAAGGCATCATAGAGAGCAATACACCGAAAGCAGATTCAGTCCCCACATACGACAGCCCGAAAACAATGAAACCATCTCGACCAGCTTCCCTCACACACAAGCCGGCCCAGTTCGAGGAGAGCCCCAATAGACCCGAAAATACGTTGGAATTGCTCACGAAAGACCAGTGAGTAAAAATAGGGGAGAAAACCCTGGAGCAAGGAAGCAAGGAAGATGAAAACTAATGATTCCCCGCCAAGCCAGAATCTGTGGAATAACATTCCCATTTTGGGGAGTGCCCCCGAATCGGGCTCTATTAGAGCGCCAGCTATGGTCCCACGGAAAGCTTTTAGTGATCCTTTCATCACACATGGATCACCAAACCCCAAAGCAGAAACCCAAAACAAACATACAAAAATAACAACTAGTCGCCACTAAAATCAATGCTTCCCACAATTGTCGAAAAATCTGCATATGCACTTTATGATTGAGATAAAAAAAACAGCTTCGTGAAAAACCAGGCGCACAGGTTAAAAATTGGAAAGCCGGGGGTGAAACTGACACTCCAGCAAGAATATATGCAAGTAAAAAAGCTGTAGAGAAACCGATATTTGTGAAAACAGCTAGAGAAGAGTCCAGATTGTATGCGCCGTGCGTACTGTAAGAATCTGTAAGAATTTCGCTGTCCGAAAAACCACCAAGAATAAGATCCGAGTACGAGAATCCACCCCCATTTACCAAATATCTGCAAATAAAAGAACATCCGTTTAGATACAAGAAAAGCATAGTCTTTTTTCTATCAATAGACGGTCACTTCGATACACAAATTTTGCAGGCAATGATAGAAAGGTAATACGTACACTCAGATGAATTGCGAAGCGCAAACCTCTTAGTCGGAGAGATACACACTGCCGCACATTCGGCGTCGTCATTACAAATTATTTAACCGATAAAGCCATGAGACTGAATATTAAAAAATAATTAAAAACTTTAAAACACATAATCGGATCCAAGGAAATAAAAAGCATAAGTATAATAAGAGAACTAGGAATGCTAACAGCCATTGACGGCAGTATTCTTCCTAAACAACTTGTAAGTGCCACCAGTTGGATTAAGATTCAAAGTTATAAAAACATATCACAAGGCGGCAATAAGGGGACAATGAGACATCAATAAAACAAACGCCAAAATCGCCACGGATTTTTACTGGTGGAACATGCGGCTCGATGTATGCCAATTCGTACTGGATTGCAAAAATTGCCAAAAAAGGGAAGTGCGCGTGAAAATCCGGCTTTCGTTAGTAATCTCTACACGCCTCCGTTAGAATTCTCGAAACTTCCACGTTAATGCGACGGAAAGAAAGTATCAAATTATAACACTCGAGAAACACGACAAGCGCGAAGAATAAACTTATATGAGAGAGAGGTTGTTTTTAAAAACGATTTGGACACATATCTGAAACTCGAGAAGTTGAATTTCTTAGTGTCGACCGCACCCCTGTGCTATATCAGCACAGGAACGGAGTGGGAGAGCTCGCTGCATGGCGCATGCGCTAATAGAGTCACAGCCGCATATCAGAAGTCGCTAGCGGCGGTTACGCGAATTAGAAGCGCTGACGAACAATGAGTGGGGCAAATTAGCTCATTTTCGCGTTTGCGCAAGCCGCGGATCGAAAGCGCTTGATGCGAGTCGTGAGCGACCGCGGGGACCCTCCTGCCGTGGTCATCAGCACCTCGGACAGAGGTACTGCCGTATGAGAGAGCGTCCCCCTCAATCAGTCAGTTATGGATACACGCTGGAAGCATCCGTGGACTTCGATGTGCGCCGGTTCGACAGGGTGTGGCATATCGGAGTTTGTGAAGAAATTTTTAAAGTATAGCGATCGCATGAGTGACACATATTTCGAGCGTATAATTCTCTACTATAATGAGTGGCAACCTGGTTACAAGGAACTTGGTAAAAATGTCAAATTCCGTGAAGGAACTGCAGAATTCAGCGAGTGGGTAAGCGGACCGAGACCCAAGCTGATCATCATCGACGATCTTATGCGTAAATCCTCTGGTGGCAGAATTGTCAATCTCTTTACAAGAGGCAGCCATCATAATAATCTTAGTGTCATATTTATCATGCAGAATATCTTTCATCAAGGGAAAGGACAGCGTGATATATAGCTGAATGCGCAGTTTATCATGCTATTAAGAAACTTGCGTCAAATTCAATATCTTTTGCGCAACTGTGTCCAGAAGATCCACGATTTTTATAGGAAGCGTACTGGGATGCCACCTCTTGACCATTTGGCTATATCTTACTGGATCTCGAACAAGACACGCCCGATAATTACCGCTTTCGTACTTATTTTTTCCCCGACGACGAGTATAAGTACGTATACGTGGCACGAATAAAGATAAAAGGCCGCAACCATGAGAACCACGTTCCAGTTATGTCACTGTAATGGCTCCGAAAACTTTGGTCGAGATCCGTTTGGAAAGAAATACACAGCAATTTTTCAGGCCTTTATAATCTAGATAGACAGCAGCGAAACGCCTAGTTACGCAAAGCAGGCCTGAAATATATTGTCATATTTACGAATGCGCTTTGAACGTCTTACATGGTAACGTACCACTCACCAAAACACATAAGAGTAAATTACGCAAGCACGCCTATGTTCTTCGATAGCTAATACGGGCGAAACTTTATATAGGAAGAAAAAGCTAATTTGCAACGTGGCGGATCTCTCGTGGCAAAGTAGCAGCAGCATCAACAATGGATCACGCGTAAAAAATGATTCTTATACCTCAAGATAGTCTCTCACTCGCAAATGGTAGGCTAAAGTCTGTACAGACACCCGATACGATAATTAGCAAGCTGGATGCAGAAATGCACGATATATTGAACTCATCAGTCTGCAAAGACGATAGAGATAAGTGGTCAAAGTATAAGCAGGTTTTAGAACGCTATCTTCACTTTCGAGGCGCTGAGAAGGATTCGGCGAAAAACAAATTCTCAAAGGACGACGACGATGACGCAGGCAATGTAACTCTTCCGAGCACGGTCGATCTACAAGAGACATTTTTGGATAATAAGGATCGCTTTTCTACACACCGAATTGTACGAATACCTAAAATCTGAATTACTTCTGTTTGGAATTTCGCCAACTGAGACGACGAGTGAGGGTTCGCATTCGGTGCCGTATAAGCCTATATCCTCGCTAATCGATGACTCACCAATAGAATTTGTAATACTCGGAAATGGCGAGGAGTACATTGATCTTGCTCATACCATGCTCAGTTTACATGTATCTCTCAGATGTATGACTATTGAAGATGTTTTACCCGGGGGTTCTGAAGCTTTAATGAACCGCGCTACATCTGTGAACAATTTCATGCACTCGCTATTCAATCAAGTCGATGTCTTTTTCAATCAAAAACCTGTGTTGCCGCCGACTAATGCATACGCCTGTAGAGCGTACAGCGAGACACTGCTTAGTTACGGTCCTGCTGCAAAGGCATCACACTTAATGATTGTTTTATGGGCAGCCTGATAAAATAGAAGACACGAACAACCAGAATCTCGGTTTCGTAGCTCGTCGTAGACTTTTATCTACTAAGAAATCGGTTAACATGCTTGGACACCTTCACTCCCACGTTTTTAATCATGAAAAGTTGCTGCTGAATGGCGTAGAGGTTAGAGTTCATTTATTAAGATCTCGAGACAGTTTTTCTCTGATGGATCCTACGGGCTTATTGGGCGTTCACAACTAGTAGATAAATCTTTTGGTTAGACGTGTGAAAATATGTCCCGGTGTGCTGCTCGCTCACAGTACCGCACTTTCAAAAATAGGTCCTAATTACCCGTTTGTACGAGTGGAAGTCAAGGCTCTAGCAATGCACACTGGTGTTCACCGTGAAACTTTGGATAATGTGATATTGAGCCAGCTACCGAAACGCATAATAGTTGGTTTTGTTGAAAATAATGCTTACAATGGTGAACGAACTCTTAATCCATTTAATTTTCAAAATTTTAATATTAATTTTTTGCGTTTATATGTAGACGATGTGCAAGTACGCTCGAGAGCATTATAGCTTGATTTCAAGAAGAATAAACTATGCATCGATGCATATCATAAGCTATTTTCTGCACCGATGTTCATTTTCTCAACGATGGAAATGAGATTAGTCGTGAAGCATACTTTAATGAGTACTGTCTTGTTGCATTCGATTAAACTCTCGATTTATCGGCTAATGAATGCACTCATTGGAATCTAATGAAGCACGATAGTGTTGGATTAGAAGTAAGATTAGGTTATCCACTGACTAGTACAGTGAATGGTATTGTGTATTCTGAATACGACAATATCTTGAAAATAGATTCTTTACGTCAAGCTATCGTGGACTTTTACCGCTGAGAAGACGACTCCAGATGTCGCTATCATGGTACAATACACTGCTTTACTCCCGTCTACGACACTTTGTACCGAGCACTCGAAGGTAAAGATGAATCTCATTATAGATATACAATTCGTCAAAGACAATAAAAATTCTGTGTACCTATAGAAATAGCTATCGTGGCTTTAAAAGGTAAATTCAGTGCTCACTGGATTGTCGCACCAGCAAATTCAATCACCAGCCTAAGCCAGGAAATTCGGAAGAAGAATGTATGGTTGACACAGCATCATCATGGTTTCGACTACTTTGAGGGAGAAATGACGTTAAAAGTTTTGTACAAATCTCTGAAAGAGGTTACGAGAACAGTGAAGAAAATATATGTTCGAGGAGGAAAAGTGACTGACCTTGCATAAAATAAAATCAGGGGAGATTATTAACTTGGAGTACGACAATGATTGCCCATCATTTACGAACTTGCCGTTGACCGATAACTAGTCTTCACCACGCCTTAAAAAGTCAATATCTTCAATACAGTTGTGCTTTAAATAATGCTTATAGATTAAAAACCTAGCTAAACACTCGTGAGTTAAAATCTTGCGCAGAATTTACTTATACATTATCGCTGCAGCTTTACGATGAACAGTCTAGAAACCCTGAAACATTTATCGCTGATTCAATTGCATACTGTGGGTGTCTTCCCGGCCGATCAGATCCCGTGGGTGTAAATGAAACCGACAGCATTTGTTTTTAATACAGACAGTCATATGAAACCCGGTATGCATTGGGTCAGCATTTACGTCGACGTGTCTGGACATGTTTTGTATTTTGATAGCTACAGCATGCCGCCGTTTATACCGGATCATATAAATCGCTGACGAAAAAGTTGTAAACAATTCTGATGGTATACTGTGTAATGGCAAAGCGAGAGGTCTCACGTGTGCGGTCAATTTTGTATAATTGTTCTTGTATTGCATGAGTTCAGGGTTAGGTTTCCAGAAATATCTCGACAATTTTTCCGCCGCCTTGTAGAAAAACGATACGATAGCCAAGCTCACGTTCAGTACAGGAATGCTTCGTCAACTGTCTGCAAAACTGCAGTTCTAAAATGTCGTTGATATATACCTTGGATTGGCACGTGCAGTTATAGTGTCTCCCACTAATGATGTATAGAGTATATAAGCTGTGTCTCTGGAAATCTTAACAGACCAGTCGGCCAGTAGACACTCTCCGTGAAATACTCTGAGAAGATGGACAAGCATCAGCTGCAAAGTTGTAATTGGGAACGTTTACCCATACTATTTAATACGGTATATTGTTTGAATAAATCGTGAACAAAGAGACTTGCGAAGGAGCACGCAGGAAAAGAGGAATTAAGCTCCTATCAACCGTTTTTGTTTCTAAAATGCCTAGACAACTTTGGTGTGCCATTTACATTGGATAGCTGGAAACACTTTCAGAAATTATTTTCGGATATCGACAGATACCCCAGTGGTCTTCGTGACGAGCTTGGAGATCAGAAGGCTTACGGCGTTTGGTGGAGTCTAAGATTCACCTTTAGTCATGCAGACAAGGCTATAGAATTGGAGCGCGATCAGCGTCCATCTTCCTCATCGACTGACACTATTATCAAGAAATCCCGTCGCAGTATTATTACGAAGAAAGTGTCATTAGATCGATTGGCGAAGTTGTCAAAGTGTGTAGAGAACTATTTACTGTATTTAGAGTCTATTGAAGCGAGTGCGCTATTAGGCTAATTAAAGTATGAAGAGTGTATGTTTTGATGAGTCGAAAAATTCTGTACATAAAATGTGTGTGTAGACGTATGCATATCGTGCTGTTCGGCGAAGTGAATGGGAGCAGATTGCTCGCAATCGTGAACGTTTTAAAATGAGTGTTATGCAATTAAGTATTCAAGAGTCAGAATAAGCGGCTTTTTAAAAAAAAAAAGAGGACGAAAGTCGTTGCTTTTTAATATTTACAATTTAATTTAAAAAAAATAAGAGGTTATCTCTTCTAAAAAAAATTTTAATTTAAAGGGAATGAAAAAGTGTTTAAAATTATATGCTATTTTGCAAAAAATGGTCGAAATTCGCTATTTTCATTAAATTTAAAATTTAATTTTAAAAAAATGTTTACTTACTCCTTAGTTTCAAATAAAGTGGGATGATACAAAATCTATAGAGAATATTTAAAATGTTAAGAATAAAGTATACGTCTGATATATATATATATATATATATA
>UELV01000661.1:11261-41385 GCA_900490015.1 Megastigmus stigmatizans
CCCCCTCCCCCCGTTAATAAATAATAAAAAGAATAATTTATTCGTTGTGGTGGTGGCGAGTGTCATCGTCGTCGACTCGTTGCCCTAGCAGTGTAGCATTTCTAAACTCCAATCGCGGAGTGTACTCGGCGCCGGTCGTGTGAAAGGTTCAGTGAAAAATAAACAACAATTATTCTTGTGAGGCCCAGACGGACCTCACAACTGTAATGCATAAAATCAATATGAATTAGTGAAAATTTTGATTTCCAGGGCCTATTCGATAAGAAGTATGGCGGGAAATTCTAAATTTTAAATCACTTTAGAACCCCCTTAAAAATTATTAAAATTATGTTTTTTATTACTCCGTGTTTTGAAAAAATGATGTTTTGATATTTATCGTTATGATTAATGTATTTTTTAAATTTCTAATATCACATGCTCAAGCCATAATGACTTACCAATAAAAAAATGCAACAAACAAGAACAAAAATTGAAATAAAAATGTTTATTTTAAATTTAGATAGTTCCCCAAGGATTTTTAGATACCTTACGAAAGATAAAAGATGATTATGGAAATCCAGTAGTATATGTTATGGAAAATGGACTTGCTGATACCGGTACGCTAAACGATACTCAAAGAGTTCAATACTTGAATTTATATATGAAAGCTTTGCTCACAGCTATCAAAAAGTATGAATGCAACGTGAAAGGTTACACCGTTTGGAGCTTAATAGATAATTTTGAATGGGATAAAGGATATATGTAAGTTATTTAATAATTAATATACTAAGTTAAGGATGTGTCAAAGTCCTACCGTTTTAAACTGCTTTACCAGCTGAAGCGTAAATAAATAGTTATAATTAAATAAATTCTTAAAATTGTACAAAACGCAAATAAAAATGTACTTCGTCTATGAATTGTCCATCATCTGGCATCATTTCAATCCAATATTTCAATATCACCTTTTAAACCTTCGGTTCCAAAAAAAAATTCACTGTATTCGAAGCATAAATATTTTAAGGTGTCTAAAATATTTACTTGAAATTTGGCCAATGATAGAAAATTTATTCATTGACGAAGATAATCTCTATTCGAGATTTATACGGCTTTTAAAGCGTTTATTTTAATTAATACGTATTATTTACTTTTCGGTCGGTAAAATGCAAGGTGGAAATTTTTAAATTTTCGTGGATTTTAACACCTCCTTAATCATTATGACGTAATTGCATATTTTATGAGAATTATAAATAATAAAAATTTATACTATTTCAGCGAAAGGTTTGGTATATTTCACGTTAACTTTACACATGCTAATAAAACGCGAACTCCAAAAAAATCAGCAGTTTGGCTAACAGAAGTTCTACGTACTCGAAAAATTCAGCCCATCATATAAAACTTTATTTAAATAAGCTTTGTAGTAGTTTAATGTCCAAAATAAAGCAACTATATTAAATGCTATAATAACATTTTATTTATCAATAGTATTATATAATATACAGTTGAAGCTGTTATTTTTATCCACTTCCATATTTCTGTAAGTAGGGATGTATGATTTTAATTTTCTATAAACCTTATCTTATCTTTCATTATATTAAAGTCCTATTGTTCAGTGACTAGTCAGGAAATGTTCAGTCAGTCTATGCTGTCAGACCCTACTCAATGTAAATGAATCATTGTGGACCAATGTTCAATTTTAAATTATAATATGTAGAATTCACACTATTCTTATGTTTTGTATTTTAAACTGAACAAGTATAATATTAATAATTACATCTCTTTTCAATTTTTAGTTTTATGTAGATAGTTCAAATATAAAAACTAAATTAATCCTAAAAATCGTACCAGAGAGAAATTTTGACTATATAGCATATAAAAGTATATATATTCACAAAAATGGAAAACACCCGTGAATAATCACCTGCATAAATATGAAAGTTTTTGCGCCTCATGGATATTAAAGGAACCAATAATCTAATAAAAATTTATTAACTATAAAATGTAAATTTATTTATTCATATTTTTCAAGCCAATGAACGTTCATTGGTGATTAATCCGTAGTCGGGTACCTACCAGTATCGACCGTGCGTATAGAGTACAATTTCTATGGAGATGATTTATTAATCGCTACTATGAGGAATTCCATACCAACGGGAAAATAAAAAATTTTAAAATGGATGAAGCTTCATGAAATAGTTGTAAATGGTTGCCAAGGCTTGTAAAAAATTTTTTAGAACCAACAACTAAAAGGTTCAAAAGTAGCACCACCTTGAAAAATCGAGAAATTTTCATTTTTTGAACTTTTTCAAATACTTATTTACAATTTTTTTTCTAAACAACAATTAAACAAAAGCATCTTAGACCCTATGTTTTGTAAATGAAATTGAACGACGAATACGATAGTATTTTTTCTAGAATCTGATCATCTCGTTTTCATTCGGCCTAATCTTCACCCATTATACCGATTAAATTATAAACCGTATCGACACAATAGATATGCTCAGAAAAATTCTTAAGAACACTTTTTGTTAAAGGAAGCAAAATTTAAAGTGGGCGGACGTCTTCATTTATGAGAATCAATTGAAGAAAAAGACATTTTACCGAATTTATAGGCTCTTATGAGGTTAACATGCAATATAGAATTTTGAGAAAAACAAAAGACGTCTTTTTGGTCGTACTTGGTTGATTTTCGTCAATAATTTGATACTTATGCTTTTTTAATCGAAAAACGAAAAAGTTGCGTTTATCTTAGAATTTTGTTCTCCATACGGTGGTACCACTTTAACAAAACATTTTCCTCGGACACCCTGTATATTAGAACTACTTATTAACATTAAGGAAACTAACTTTCAATAAATTGGCAGCTGCATATTTCTTATATATTAGATGAAATGTATTTAATTATTATCATTACTTAGTAATTATTATTTTTTTTTAATTTAGTCTCTAATTTATCACGATAATATGCTACATTAATTTTTATAATTTTAATAATTTTAAGTTTAAAAATCTATAAAAGTAAATTATTTAATTTAATAAAAAAGGATTGTCTTTACTATACTGTAATTTCAACAGTAAAAGTAATAGTTGGTGATCTAGTACCTAACTGGAATGGTATGGTTGCAATCTATCTGAGACCGTGACATGCAGGCCAATAATGAAAACTAGTTTGAATAAAAACCGTTTATTTCTTCTGATACTGATTTAGATAAAACGAATGCTTTGGAAAAATAAATGTTAATAAATGCATTTTTACAAATATAAAATTAATATTTAATCTATGTAATATTTTATAACCATGTTTCTATAACGTGATAAAAGAATGCAGTGAGTGTACGTGGTAAATAGAGAGGTAAATTGATTTTAAAGCTTCCTATAATAAAATAAAAATTAATTTATCGTTTCTTTCACATTTAGCAGAGCCAACGTTTGAATGATCATGGCAAGCTGGACATACGCACACTATTAATTTCTTGAAAAACGTAGACATGACAATTAGGCTGATAAACTACTAACTATTAATCAAATTACGCATAATTCAAAATTTTTAAATTTGTATCCTAAAAACTTTCATTATTTACAAATTGATGCTTGCTAATTTCGTGGTTGGATCGATATATATCTGTAATATTTATTCAAAACAAATAAAAACGTTACTGATTTATGATGAATATATAATTGGACTTAGTTTAAACACTTTCTAGTGATTCTCAAAATAGGTGCGAAGTATCTGTATTTCAAATATTTTTTCATAAATCATAATGCAGAAATACTCATTATAATAAAACCTAATAAATATTTGTTTATAACTGTGTATAAACAAATGTGTGTACTATAACAGCTTTTTATTTTAAATAAAGATCATATTATGCAAAAAGCTTTGATCTTTTACTTCGCATTTAAAATGCATAAATACAAAAACTCAATCTAATAAAGTAGAATATATTAGAAATTAGCTACCATACAGAATAAATGAAAAATGAGACACAAACGACGCTCTCAAAATAATAATGAAATATGGTAATATTTGAATCCCAAATTCAAATAAGTAAAGCCAAGGCTCCATACGTTTTCATAATCAACGAGTTCTAAATAAAGGCACAAAAGTATCAAATCTCTATTTTATCAATACGATTGAAAGAAAATATTTGGGTACTAATTGGTTCATTAATTTCGTGTATAATCGGCGATAAATTCTTGGTGAGAATAAGTTGAAATTGCGGACAATATTACCGGACTCGATTGAATACCGTGGCTGTAATAAACTGTTTCCGTTTCCTGGCTGATTTCGTAAATTGGGCAGCCCTCGTTTGCATATAATTATTATCCATGTAGATATAAATCAGCTCGAAAAAAAAAACAGCTCCGCGCGGTCAACCTTACCTATTCATCCACGACAAAAGACAAAAAGCAAACTTTTTCGCGCTTCTCTATTCGAGATCTCATGGAAAAAACAAATCCTCGCTCTGCCTCTTGCCTCGGGAAATCCGAGTTCGTTGCGCGCAGTTGGTCGTTGGTCGTCGGCGTGTTTATGCCGTGTGTGCCCACATCGCGGCATGTATATATAAAAGGGACGATTATAACGAGGATCACACAGTAGAGGCATGCGACGCCGAGTGTTCGCGTTGGTGACTAAAGGAGATCGTATTATAAAACTGGGGCGTAATATACTCAGTGCGAGCAAGGCTAGTGGAGGAACGGGTATAAACGCAACCGAGAATCATGAGGACTCGCTTGATAGGATCGTTTGTGCTCGTAGCGTTAGCCGCTTTTGCCGCAACAGTGCCAGTTTTACCTGACGATCTCAACAGCTCCGAGGATGATAACGATTGGAAGATTTTTAAAGTAAGCGACGACCTGGAGCGGTACCTATATGTTAATTTTTTTATTGGAAAATCTGCGTGGAAGAAAAAATACAAGCAGCTATCCCAAGAAATTTTCTTACCTATACGACTTTAATTGTTAAACATTGATTTAAACTATAGAACAACATTAATAATCTCGATGAGCCAATATTTCTCAAAAACTTTTTGCGAACAAGAGACATATTGGATCTTAGTGATCATTAGAAGCTTAAATTGATCTAGAAATTTTAACGATCAACATTTTTTGCATTTGTGACACTATACTGTGAAATGGAAAAATAACTATAATACATACATACATATAATTATTAAAGTACACTACTTCAAAATTTCAATTGGATTTTTAAGTTTGTGACGCTTTCATGAGGACGACAGCTATTTGTTTAAGAAAGAAATATCTAAATCTTATTTTAAAATTACACTTTAGAAATATAGAAATAAATATAAATATATAGATTTAAAAACAAGCCTTTTACATTGATAGTTTAGTAGTAGTAAGTAAAAATTTTATATTAGTAATTTTATATTATTATTGGCTTTAAAATTTTGTAGTTCTTTATACAGTAAAATTAAAGTAATTATTTCTTCACAGATGGAATTTAATAAAAGTTACGACAATGAAGAAGAAGAAGACCTTAGAAGATCTATTTTCTATGGAAATCAACGAAAAATTAATGATCACAATGTAAACTATTTTTTCGACATCTACTCATATAAACTGAAAATGAATCAATTTGGTGATATGGTGAGTATATTCAAGGAATCCTCGAAAGTGAATTAATACTAACTCTACTTGAAAAGAAGACCAAATATATAGAATCAAGACAAATTATAATACAATATAATGAGAATTATTTGAGATACTTTAATACAAGTGAATTGTTTTCAAAGGCTATTGAAATATAAATACATAGATGTTATACCTGAAACAATGTACTAAACTGCTACATTTGATAGTGATGTTTAATAATACATTAATCATTTTTTCAAACGATATATTTGTAATAACGTTTTAAAGTGAATTAATAATAATTCAATCGACGATTGTAGTATAAAAAATATAAAAAGAAATATTCTGTTTCATAGTCTTTTGAAGAGTACGATAAGTACATGAATGGCGATCCAAATGTCCATTCCGATGATCGACACATCCTACGATCACCGGCTTACGATGCGCGAGGTATCGAATTCGTAAATGGTGTATCGGAGTCAAAATTGCCAGATTCTTTGGATTGGAGAAAAGAGGGTATGGTGACACCCGTACGAAATCAAGGCCTTGTTTGTGGCTCCTGCTGGGCTTTCGCAGCGGTAAATCACACCCTGTTAATTTATTTACCTATCTTTCACCTTTGTAAAGAACAATTCTGCATTTTCTCATTTCTCACCTTCTACAAGTATTATTTTATAATATTTTTTTTGTACAGTCACCAAATTAAAAGCAAAAACAAAGATTTCTAATTATCATAATTTTTCAGACCGGTGCACTCGAAGCATTCTTTTTCAAAAAGACCGGGGTTTTGACAACTTTGAGTGTTCAGCAATTAGTAGACTGCATGTTCGAGTATGGGAATTCGGGGTGCAATGGCGGCAGTATCACTCAAGTCTACCATTTCGCAAGTCACAATCACTTGCTATCTGAGGAGGAGTATCCATACATGGGCAAAACGGGAAAGTGCCCATACAATTCAAGCTTGGATGAGCACGAGAAGCGACATGCCAGTTTCGTTTTCGTGGACTTTGCTAACGAAGAGGACATGAGAGCAGCGGTAGCTGTTATGGGTCCGCTCACAACAGCCATGGATGCCTCCCATGATACCTTTAGGTTTTACTCTGAAGGTATGTACTTAGTATTGCGAAATTATTGCGTATTAAAAACAAAGATCAAAACCAAAGTGCTTTTGAGAGTCAATTACTGCGTGTGACTGACTATATCAGTAAAATTGTGTGATGCTCTTATAAACAAAAAGTTTGATACTACACAGAACAAGACAAATTTTCATAAAATTCTTTTGTATCTTTTAAATTGATTTGAAAATGTTGTATAAAAGATGATTTTTTCAGGCCTTTACTATCAACCAGAATGTAGTTTGATGAAAATGGATCATGCGGTATTGGTAATCGGCTACGGCACGGACTCGAAAGGTCGCGATTATTGGCTGGTGAAAAATAGCTGGGGCCCAACGTGGGGTGAAGCTGGCTACTTCAAAGTAGCGCGTAACAAGGACAATCACTGCGGCATAGCGACTCGGGCTACTTGTCCACGCTTTTGAAGAATGACATTCGCGGCTGATTACCAGCAATCATGATAAAAGCGAAGGAAGTGATCTTTTGGAAATGTAGTTCAGTCTGTCTGTAAATGTCGTATGTTACGATACGAGATTTTAATATTTTGTACATACAATGATTATGATTTTAATACCTGTTGTAAGTAAAAATTAAATTGTTTGTATTATTACGGGGAAGTATTTATTTGATACTGCCTCTTTGATTTCCTTTTCTATAGTTTATTAAAGAATGAGTCTTTTAGAATGCCACAACTATTTTAATAGATTTTTATTTTATTGACTTGTTAATGTCCAGATTGTTTATATGCGATTAGATTATTCTCTTCTTTTCTGTTCTTATTTTTCCTTCTTCTTAGGACTCTTCGATTCACGCTGTTAAATATAATTAATTAATTAGCCTTTTTACAGTGCTATATTTAGGACATCATAATATCATCGGTATTCAAGCGAAAATTGTTACTGGATAGTAGTAATTCTCGCGCTAAATTGTAGCGGATGGCGCTTTTAGCGAAAAATTTAACTGGATTAGATAATAACTTGTCTGGGCTAGACAAAAAAACTACGTTCAGCTATTTTTAACTCGCTGTTTTAGCAAATATATTTTTAGTGCTTGTAAATTAAAATTTTTTAATCACCTCTCATACATACATATGAGTATACTTACGTTCACTTGATGTATACGAGAAAAAAAATAAGCAGCAGAAGGACAATTTCGTATATTTATCAATTTGAACTTAGTATACCTATGATTAAATATAAAGTATCAATCAATATTCTACTATATTTTTAGTAGAACTCACTCAAGCAAGATTATATTAAATGCTATAATATAATTATTAATATAATGTTATTTATAAACAACTTATGCAAATAAATTATTCGGTCAATAACTTATTTGGGGCATTTTTTCAATGTCACTCTATCTCATATTTTATAAAAAGAAAACTTTTCATAATTATCAACTTAAGTTATAAAGCTTGATGCAAAAAGTACAAATGGTAATAGGAAGAATCGTCAACAGTTTTTGAGTATGATATAATTATTGCAGTCAATCTATATATAAAAAACAGAAATGATAAATTTATAATGGCCAATACGTAATGAAAAATAAATTCTTATACTATTACAATTATTATTATGAGCAAAATGTGAAATGCAACCTTTCAAGCACTGTTGCTTGTATAGTCATCATATATTAAGGCGTTAAAACATTCAATTCAATCTTTAAATGCATTAAAGATTTTACATTCTGCAAGTTTCTAATTATTTCAAATATATGATATAAGAAAGTAAAGACATAAACCCGCATTTAAATATACAACTTTCTTCGTGATAATACTTTAAAAGGAAAATACATTTTCTCATTCCCAAACATTGCAGTTCTAATACTTATTCCCTATTAATAAGTTTACTTATTGCATTAAAAAAATTGAGCCTTAAAATTTAATAAAAAAATAAAGCCTTATCAGGCAACAGACTCAATTTGGTTTTTATTCAACTCACCTGCAATTGCGTTACGATTTTCTTATTAGTAAAACGGAGTCTTTGAAGTTCCATATTTTGTCGTTTTTGCAGCTCGGTGCTATCAACTTTACTGTTTTCACCCTGTTGGTCCTTCGTGAAAGACGGTAACCTACCCCTGACCAGAGATTTGGTTTTAAATTGCTCTAACATATTTTCAGCATCGGCGAGTCGTTTCCTCAGAGCTGCCATTTCTTGCTTGTGATTCTCGTCTTTTATAAAATCTGTTTTGGATGTAACAGTCGCAATAACAGATGAACGACTAGGAGTCCGCATTAATCTGTAACGTATTTATAAAATATTTATGTGTACATAGCGAATAATCAATTTAAAGATATCATACTTTTAATAGAAACAATTGAAAATTTCCCTCAATATTTTGCATTTATACTTTGAATTTACTTTCACCGAGACATTCACGTATTACAATACTACTCGTATAATTTTCACGTTTTTTTTTGTTTAAACCACTGTATTGCAAAAACGGTTGCAAAATCTGAGGCAGGATTTCAAAAGAGCGGAAAAAATCAGAAATGGTATTTTTGAATCAATCCGTCGATTTTTTCCCTAAGAAATAACTCATTGGACGAGAAAGAAAATTTTGGGCGTTTTGGTTAAAATCGGGTTTAATAAAAGAATTTGGTAATTCCAGTCTGATAATCGTGTAATGCTTTACAAAGTACCCCAAATTAAAAAAAAAACTTCAATTTGGTCCAATAGTTCCGGAGATACAGAGAGCCTCATCAATTTGAACCCAAGAATTTATAAACAATTGCAATGGTGCGCCGACACCTCTTCCGGCGACGCGTCGCCCCTCACTATTACACACATGGGAGATCCGCTCTTCAGCGTCAACTTCCGCGTCCAATATATTTGCAATCACTCACTTATAAGACAAGCAATATAACATTTCTGATAAACTTTAGCTTTTTCTGAACATTGTCGATAATAATTTGTTCCTTAATGTTAGTTAGCATTCGAGATATAAATTAAAAACAAAAATTATCTCGTGAACTAATCATGATGAAGTAATAGTACATTACGCAACTAGTGGGTGATGCGTGAGCAAAAATAGTATATTACGATACAAGTGCGGTAATTGGCAATTTACGGCACGGCGTGGTTGCCGTAACTAGCTGCGCTTGGGCGCTAAACGCCGTGCTTTGAAGGGTTGCTTACGGCACGAGTATCGTACAATATTTTATAGCACTGACTAGCGTGTTGCGCGCACAATTTATTAATTTGTCTTTTTGGGATCACTAAAATAAAATAAACTGCGGCGCTGTATTAAAGCTCACTTGATTTATTTAAACAAAAGTTCTTATTCTAAGTATTAATATCTAATAACACGTTGAATAATTGCGACAATATAATAAGGTTACACAATAATGTTTGAAAGTATTGATTTCGGAGATATCTCTAGCCGAATCACTTGATGTCGGACCTCGAGACTAAGTGCACACCGTACGTTGTCTGAAACCCGATTCGTGCGAACTGAGCGGGTCTGAAAACCAACTAGTCTAAACCGAGTGGAGTCTAAGAACCAGCTAACTGAAGGAAAGGGTTTTCCCAACGTATGCAAAACATGGAAAAAGACAGAGGCTTAACATGCGCCCTAAGTTATTACAATAAAAAATGCCGAAATCGTGCGTTCGGAATGTCTGGCCGACATGTGGTTGCCAAATGCAAGTAACTCGCCGGTCATGGTTTTTTAGCGGTATGGCCCAGTTAGAGAAATCCCAGATAATAAAAAAGGGCAAAGATTTTTAGAGCTATTCTGCAGATGCGCCCAAAGAAAATCACCTTAAACTACGTAGTAATAAACTAATTTAAAATACGTGCTTGAATAAGCGTCAATCCGCTGTCACGCTTATCCATGGCGTGACTTAAGTGCAGATTTACGCCACGCAGTGCTATAAATACTATTTTTGCTTACACATGCGTGCGCTAAATTGCCTTTTACGCACATTGCATGGAAAAACATTGCACGCAACATATGCGCTCAGGTTATCTCCTTCGCCCACTAGTTACGTAATGTACTATTATCTTAAAATTTATAAAAAGAATTCGCACAATCCGAATATCTCAGGCTCATTTTGACAGGACCATAAATTTTCGAGAAATTAGCTTTAAAGCAGTTGCAAAATTACCTACCTTTTCAAACGAATAATTTTGCAAGTTATATGCAAAAAAATAATTAATAGTCCCAAAAAGTAATAATAGCCCCAACGCGTACGTGAAAATTTGAAACTTCAAGAAGGTGTGTGCAAAATTCTGGCGCTGTGGATCTGCTCAAATTCTTAGTTATTAAAAAACCGATGCCAATTCTTTGCCACTTATTGTTAGCTTCCTCTATACTTAATGTTTTGTTCTAATATACATTTATTATGTAATTTATAAATAAAGTAAGTAATTTAACTATTTGAAAATGGAAATATAAATATATGAAAAATCTTAAAAATCAGACAAATTGAAATATCTTCAAGACTAATAGTATAGAGAAAAATATACATCTAAAAATATATTTTGTACTGACAAATTTTTGAAAATAAATCGATTTAATTGATCTATATTTTCAATTCCATGTAAAACTATAAAAATCTTTGATTATAACATAACCTAAAATTTTTAAATAAATTTCATTCACCAAATATTTAAAAATTATAATTCGATGAATTATACTTTAAAATTATTTGAAAATACAAATAAAATGAGATATTAAACATCAATTTCCATCAAATCATTATTGAAATATAAATATTTTTAAAAAATCTACAAAATCAGAAAAATTGAAATATCTACAAAACTTATTAACCAAATATATATAAAATATATACAGCTCTCAAGGAACAATAATTCTATTTATATATAAAATCTTGAAAAGATTTGAGCAGTTTTACACCCGTTATCGAATCTGATAGAAATCCGATTTTTTTTCATAATACTGTTAATTTCTCAAAAAATATAAAATATTAATTACTGAAAATTTAACAGATTCATGCTAACAATAATCTATAAAATTGAGTAAAATTTCATATTGATCAATAAAGAAATTAACTGACATTTTTCGAAATAACTAAAGAACGACGCAAGCAATTTTAAAAAATAATACTTAAAATTGTTGATAATTTGATGTTTTTTAACGCATATTGTAAGTTTATTAAACATTAAACTTCTCTTAACAGAAAAGTTAAAAAACTAAAAATCAAAAAGTAATTTTCTGAAATAAAAAAGAAAGAGAATCAATGAATCTTAAAATTTGTTTTTCAGGCTTCTTGCGACAAAAAAAAAACGAGTAAAACAGATATTTACACTTTGAAATCTTTACATGTGTTCTCGAAATACATATGTACACACACACACACTCACACAGAACAAAAAAAAATTCTATAAAGTACTTAATATTTGTTCCAAAAGTTTTAAAGAATGTTTATAAGCATTTAAAAAAAAAATTCTCACCGATACAAAGCTTCCTCCAAAGTCCAAACAACTTAAAAATCAGTTCTGAATTTATAGAATTCGTTAAAGATTTTACATTATCCCCTAGTTTCTATTTAGTAAGTTTTTATGTAATTTCACTTTCTAACAATGCAGATAGCACCTCCTTACATTAAAAATTAATTTATCTTTAAATGAATTCTTAGAGATTATAGAATTTGTCACGAATAACAATTTTTTTCGTTTTTAGCAATATGTTATAGACAAAAGTTTGGTTCAGCTATGGGCAGTCTCGTTAGTCTAGCACTTGCGGATATTGTTTTTCAGGATATAATTAAGGCTTTGCTGTAACTTGCCCTTGCCCTGTTTTATTTTTTAAAGTATACGTAGATGATGCTGTTGCTTGCATCCTTAAAGACAAAGTACAAGATGTTTTAGAGCATTTAAATCGCATTGATGAATACATACAATTTACAGTTGAAGAACCAATAAATAATTGCATTAATTTTTTGGATATTTCGCTTTCTTGGAATTACATTGGAAAAATTTCAACAAATTGGTAAGGAAAACCATGCTGAATTGTATTTGAATTTTCTTTCTCATTCTCCAATAACACAAAAAAGGAGTTATTTTTTCTTTAGTAGATAAATCCATCAAACTGTCTGACCGTACTTTCCACACTGATAATCTCAATAATATGTCTTTAACTTTACAAGTATACTATAATATATAAATAACTAATAACTACCCTATTGAGTTTATTAATAAATACATAAAAATCCGCTTAAACAATATCACCTCTATTGCCAACACGTAACTGATTTGAATAAGAACAGTTTTATCATTTTACTTTATATAAAAAATATGGAAATAACAATTAGGGAAATTTAAAAAAAAAGTACATCATCAATGTGATTTTCCGTTCTATTAATAAACTTAGCTTAATAAAAAATCTAGGTAATGATTCTATTAAAAAATTCATAAACTTAATTGTATTTACAAAACCAATTGGCCAGGTTGTTCCAGTTGTTATATTAGACAATCTAGTAGAACTCTTGTGACGCGCATTTCGGAACATGAAAGAGATTTTAGAAAAGGAAAAGAAACTTCCGCACTATACGCTCACATTATGGAAAGATGGCATACTTTTGATTTGAATCATGAGTCAGTCTTAATTTTAGACGAAGAAAATTCTTACTTCAAAAGACTTATCTCAGAAATGGTTTTTATCACTAAACATAAAACTGTCAATAAAATATTCAATTCTGACAGTTCTATTCACTAAGAATAGAACTGTCAATGTAATACTCAAAAATTAAGTTTACTTTTTAAACATTACATTCACAGTTGTTTAAAATAATTAAAATAATTAAATTTCTTCATCCTTGTTTAGTAAATCATGTGAGTATACTCTCTTTCTCTGTCTCTCTCATTTATTCCTGTTTCGTTCATACTAAGTGTCATGGTTAATGTTATACGAGCCTTAACGTTTATACAGAAAGAGTCTAACGTAGAGTTGTAAAACGAGCTTTAACACTCTCTGATTTGCTGTGTTTACACATAACATGTAAAACAATACCTCAAATTTGACTGTTCTGGCGTTGTTTTTTAATATTATGCATTGACCTTTGAGGTAGCGTTGTAAGTAATAACTCTTGTGCAATATGTATATTTTGCTATATTTTTGTTACGTACAATTTCGATATTTTTATCTTTATAGAAGCTTGAAAAGAGCCTCCAGTAGTGTGGCTGAAAAGTCGTTTATTTAAAATAAACAATTTTAAATAACTAGAATTGAACGACACAAGATAATCTAAAATTTCTTATTTGAGGTTAAATTATAACAAAAAATCTATTTGATTTATTATCAATTATAACATTAAAATGTTGATTTGAGTAATAAAAATTGAAAAAAAAAAATTCAAATATCGAAAAATCGAAATTAAAAAATATATTAATGCAATTGTTCTAATTTTTTTGGCTTCATCCTTAAATGAAATTAAAACTTTTGAACTAAGTTTCATCAAAATCGGTGCAATAATTCCTGAGATATCGATAATGACGTGTGTGTATGTGTGTGATGATGACACATACACACACACACACACACACACACACACACAAATATTTTTTTAAAATAGTATATATCGACTCCTAAATGTTCAAAACATTCTTATATAATGTTATCTCAAACATATTTTTTGTTCACCATCACAAAGCTAATTCCTCTAGAGCTATTTCTATAGAACGTTGACACATTGGAGTATGAAAAAGTATACTAGGCTATAGATTCGTGCAAGACTATGTGCTTACCTGGTTTTGAGACTGGAGATAATACTAATGTGTTTGGCAGCTTCGGTGTTCTTGGTCTCCCTAATCGTGGCTTCGAAGAGCTGTCGCGCCATCTTGTTCGCTCTGCGCTCCTCGTGGAGTTCCGCCCTGACGCTGGCCAATTCCTCGCGTAGCCGCTTCGAGCCTTCCTCCAACCACTGTATCGTTTTGCGCAGTCGTGCTACTTCGTTGAGTCGCGGCGACGGCGACGGTATGTTAGTTTTCGACGTGCTCTCCTGCGTTATGAGTGTGATTTCCTTCTTTGGCGACTCCTTCTCCTTCTTCTGCAGGACTTTGCTTCCCGATGCTACAATTTCCTTCTTTGATGGCTGCTCCTCTACGAGCACGAGTCTGCGTACCGTCTCTATGCTTTCAGGCCGCAGCGAGTCCTGTAATTTTCGTTCACTCAAACATCTCGCTCTGATGGCCGTCTCCAGCTCATTCTTATTTCTCTTCTCGTATAGTTTGTTTGCACTGCAAGCGTCTAATCTTTTTCTCATCCTTCTGTCGACTCTTTTTTCTTTCGGACTCACACTCGCAGCTGTACCCTCGCTATTGTTATCATTACTCACATCCCGTTCGATTTTTCTTCTCTTGTTCTGCTCCGGCAGTTTGTCAAGCGAGTTTTCCATATCGGACTAGTAAAATATATTAGATATTTAAATATAGCTATAGCTGAGATGCAGGCATATAAATTAGTAGATAAGTACCGAGTGTAGTCAGACACCAAATTTTTTTCGAATTTCGTACCATATGCATGTAATACATCATTCTGAATATTTGTTACCACCACACGTATCGGTTATAATATTTTTCACAGAAGAGCTATAGCATGCGATCCCGTAGACAGTGGGAATAATAAGAAGGCGGAAATATATATGAGGGAATAGTCGACTTACTATGGTCTCCACAAGCTTGGGGTAGCGTAACCTCGAAGCCAGGCTGCTGAAGAACTCGCCGAAGCGCCACTTAGATGACTCGTCCTTGCACACGCTGTCGATCCGCCGTCTGGCCCTGACAGGTGGCGGATTCGTCTGCTGCTGCCGCGGGCCGATCGACTCATGCTGCTGCTGTGGCTGGCGCAGATTAATCTTCTCCTCGGCCTGCTGTCGGCGCTTCCGCGACGTCGTCGATGTCTCAATTTTCGATGCTGACCGGACTTCAGCGGCCGCGTCGACTTTGCGGCCGCTACGCTTCCCGGTCGTCGTGTTCGATGTGCTCGTCATTGTCGTTGTCGAGGTCGTGGCTTTCGTCGAGGTGACGGTGTCTCCCGCTCGGACATTCATTTGGGTCGTTCCTGAAAGTAAAAGAGAATTCCCGATTGGGCGCCGTTTTGTTAACGTTTCGCCGACTCGATTCTGTGCAGGAAAAATGAGAGGGAATGTTTAATTGGCTCGAGTTTACTGATTCGTTCGGACTGTATTTGTATGGGGGAGTGAAAGCTGTGCTGCGTTGTAACTATACAATGTGAAGTAAATATACGCTAATTGAAATTAGCAGAAACAGGAGCCTCTATAAATGTATCTATACGATATGAGGATTAATTGTCTGCAAAGAATTTTCACAAGACGATTATGAAGGTTTTTAATGTATATGCCGAAAATTCTAAAGTCAGGATTTCAAAGTACTAAGTTTATTATTTAGGCAGAAAAATAAAAGAAACTAATTTTCAAACGTCAAATTAATGTAGATGAATGGTTTTTTTTTTATGGAGGAATAAATACAATACAGTATTTACAGTAAGCCTATAAAATCTACACCATAATCTTAATCACGAAAATATTATATTTACCAATATTTTAATCATCTTACTTAAAAAAATTACTTAAAGGGATGTGCTATGGTCAGAAACTTTACCGATTTTTCCAATTAATGAAATAGATTAGGATAGAGACTAATTTTTGGGAAAAAACTGTGTCCCCCTCTGGGAAACGATGTAAACATTACGTGGTTCAAGATTCATGAAATTCTATTCACAATTCCCAGAGATTTTTGTCGTCGACAATTTCGGTGATAAAAATCCGTTGTGAATTACGAACAAAATTTTCGAAGACAAAAATCTCTACGAATTGTGGATGGAATTTCATGAAACTTAAACCACGTAATGTTTATATCATTGCCGAGATAGTGGCAGAGACTTTTTTTCCAAAAATTAATCTCTATCTTTATATATTTCGTTAAATGCAAGAACCGGTAAGGTAGGGGTCTTCCTGACCATAATACATCCCCTTAAATGGTATTGGCACAGTTTGGTACAGTTTAGTACTGCTTGGCACGGTACGGCAGAATTGGGCATGACTTCATAGTTTATTTCAAACTATTACCTTATCGTTTGTCAGTGTTTAGCACAAACTGACTCTGTTCTTGGTGCAAAGCATGGAAATATCAAAATATGAGTTTTTTCTTGAAGCTGCGATATTTCGACTTAAAAAAATCATACATAGCCCTCTGAATAATTAAATTAAAGCTTAAAAAATAAGCTTTATAGAGAAAAAAGTTAGATTTTTGGCAAATTTTTTTGTTAATTCGTATACTACAAAAATACGAAATAGTACGTGTTTTAGATACTTGACATTATTTCCAACATTTGAAGTACAATATCTTGGCTTCTAATGAATGAAATAAAAAAATTTCGACGAGGCTTTACTCTAACCATAGAAATCCACTGACTATTTCGATACAAGAATATTAAATGAAACAAAAAAATCACTCGTAATTTCGTGTTTTTTGTTAAATAAATAATTCTAACTTTTTTAATATGCATTTTCTTTAAATTCTGACTACATGTATTGGAAGTTCAGACAATTTTACATCGGAAATGACTAATCTCAACTTATTATAGAACCGATATCATAGTAAATGAACCTGTTGAAAATAGTATGAAAAAAGTGTCCGTCCGGGCATTAATGGATTAATATACTTGTAAATATTATAGTATCTTAATTTATTTAGTTTAGCGAAACTATATATTTATTAATATATAAAAAAATATAAAATATTCCTCTCTAGCAAAAATTAAATGGTAAGACGCATCGTTGTTTCACCTTCTGATTTCCTAGTCTGTTTTAAAAACTAAACGCAGAGTTGCATAATGCGGTAAAGACTATTTTAACGAAACTCGAGCGAAATGTAGAGCACGCGCATTAAACAAAGCGTGACTGCTTTCCCACGCTTTTCAGTGCGATTCTCTACGGTTTGGATTCACTCTGTTTGTTTAGATTTTCTTTTTCGTTTACTCAGTAGTAAAAAATTTTCTAAGCACAGTAAAAAAAGATGCAATTAAATTCCTTTTTTCTACTTGATCAACGGCTGCTAAGGACAATAAAACCTTTAATTTATTGCTTTTCGCGGTTTTATATAAAAAATGATTCAGTTACATCCAGAAAATTTCACTTAACGGGGTGTCAAAGTCCTACTGTTACCATTAAACTGTTTTTCCGACCGAATCCTAAATAATTAGTTATAACTAAATAAATATTTGAAATTATGCAAATCTCAAATACAGGTGCACTTCGTCTATGAATTATCAATCATCTGGCAAAGTTTTAAGTAAATATTTTAATGCACCTTAAAAAATTCTTATTCTGAAAAAATTCGCTCATTTCGAAATAATAATTTTTGAAGGTGTCATTGAAATATTTACTTGAAATTGATAGGGCACCTATATTCGGGATTTGTATAATTCACAGTATTTTTTTTAATAATACGAATTATTTACTTTTCGATCGGTAACTTTTAGCGATAAGCGGGGAATTCAAAATATGAATTGACTTTAGTACCCCCTTCAAGTTTTAACGGAAATGTAATAAAATTTGTGCGAAAAAAGTTTATACGAAAAGTATTAAAGTCTCAAAAGGAATATTTATATTAAATTTGATATTTATATGTTAATATTTTTAGACAAACTTTTAAAAATAGTTCTTTTTTTTTAATATTCTCCATGAAAATTATAACCATTTATACTCGTTTTAAACAGATCTTGATCATAATCTTATATTTTATTTGAAGAACTTTTCAACACGTAACATTTTGTCTTCGCAGGCCGTTAGCGATCGCACATGAATCGTTCGATGCGCCCAACCATCACTTAGGATCCAGGGGGAATCAGAGTGACTTGATATAAATAAACCTCGGTAACGTCACACGCTTCGAAAGTACCGGCCTATTTTTTCAGGCGCAAATGATCATCTACTTGTAAAAGAAAGAGATCCTCGCGGAAGCTTCGAGCTGTGGAACAAACGGAATATTTCGCATTTTAGATGACGAATTTGAATTTACGTTAGTGTCGGAAGCGTAAGGAAGTTTCAATTTATGTGTCGAGGATGATTAAGCGACATTTTTAAAGTACATTTGCTAATTCATAGTATGAATCGCGCATTCTTTTTTAAATGTTGAAAAATAAATCCTTGGTTGTAGTTCAAGAAAAGTAGCATGTTTAAAAACTTCACAAAACTTTAGTCATTAGCGTGAAAATTTTTTAATATTTCATTGGAAAATATATATAAGACAGCAATTCAAAATTTAATATAGAAATATAACAAGTACTCTTTTAATAAAATATCAGTCTTTTCTGACTCTGCTCTGGTCTTTATGGGAATAGTTAAGTAATGTCACTTATAAATTACGCTGGTAAAATATAAATACCGCTTACTTCATAAATATGTAAGGAAATTATTTTTTTTTTTTCAATAAACCATAAATTATGTAATTTAATAGATCATTAATTTTTCATTCATAAAATATTCGCATAATCCCGATACGACATTTATGCTAACTTTTATTAAAGTTCTTCTAGCTAAACAATTACTTTTCAAAAATACTTATTTACGATTTAAGTAAATACAATACTTTCGGATGTTATTTTACAGCCAGAACAACCTTATAAATTATTAAATACTTGCGTCGCGAAGCAAATTTTGATTGAAAAACTGCAGACTTCACTACAAATTAAAATGACTATTATAGACAGCAACCTACGTAGCAAGAAACGTTGGAGAAACGCACACGTGCAGATACAAATATTATGCAATCTTTTCGAATGTGAATCTGGCATTAAAATCACATAACCCTATAATTTTAAGTACAATTCTCAATGGATACTTTTCTTTTACCAATAAGAAACATTTATTGAAACCTATTATCGCATCAAACCCATCAGTCACGCCGATCACGACTTTCGTCTTTTAAAATCTCCCGATCAAGCGTAGCCCGTAGCACTTTCTAAACGATAAACAGGCTTCTCAATTTGACAAAAAAGACTTAGCTGGCTGTAATTTATTTCGACGCACAGTAAACAAAGCCTTTCCCAGCAGAATTAAAAGTTCAATTAACATTCTTGGTTAACGCTAGACGAGCTCGTCAGTTTCTCGGCAAGTGGGGAAATCCGCACTCGGTCGAGCGAGCGCAAAATTTCATTGTGAAAGATTTCTTTCCGCGTGGCGGCTCTTGCAATACAGATATTCTTCCCTCCTCCGCATGCATGCATCTCTCCCCCCACGTGAGGATGCCTCCATCTCGTTATGCGCGAGACAATGCGATACCGCGATTCGACGATCTGTCGCATCGCTTATGAGAGCGAGAGAGAGTGTGAGTGTGTGTGTGAGAGAGAAAGAGAGAGACCTCGGCGACGCGCTGCAGTGCGTCCGGTGGTTGACTTTGCTCGTTCGGCCCCGTCACATCTTCTCTTCGTCTCCCTTCGCTCTCGTACTTTAAATGAGAGAAAGAGAGGAAGTGCGAGAATACTGACGAGCGGCGCTATTCATAGCCCACGGCCGCCTGTCCAAAAGACCCCACCTCCTATAGTCTGCGCTCCGATACTTCTATTGCTTTCCGGCGATGTATATGGAATATCTTGCGTCGAAGGAGCTACTCTTATCTGCCGGATCTTTATGGATCGAGAATTAATACGTTTATTATGAGCGATCGTCGAATGCAAACTTTGTACAAACAGTGATTGCAGCGAATATCGTATACTATACGGATACCCGTTACATGAAAATCATAGTCAAAAAGTTTCCGCTATAGGGAAAACGGCGCGTATCCATCGTAAACTGCCCCATGTACATAATATAATATATAGTCCAAGTAATCGCGTCACCACCGCCGAGTTTGATGAGAAGCGAATGAGTCCGTGCTCCAGAAAAAGCGAGCGTCCTTTGCATAATTCAGCGAGAGTGCCGCCGCCTGTTATTCGTGTTTTCCTTCTTATTTTCGCTTCCTTTGCCACCTGCTTATACCCGCGCCTCGACGAAAATGCGTCGTCGTTGCCACGAGAGCGCTACATTATTATTCGTCGTCGATCGAAGAGACGAGATTTTCCCGTCGCTAAAATAAACGCTAACGCGGCTTGTTGGACCGAGAGGAAAGGTTAACTCGATGCGCATGCTTAATTTGTATATCCGCTAACGTAATGGAGAAAAGCTATCTTTCATGATAATTAAAATAGATACGTTTGAGAGGGAGTTTTAGCACTGATTGAGTAAAGTTAATTCAACTATTGAAAAGCTAAAACGTTAAAAAAAGTATTCAAGATTATTGACGTTTAAATTATATAGAAAGTTGTTTAAATTAAAGAAATTAATCCTCTTACTCGATGGGAACTGTTTAAATAAATCCATGCTTATTACACGTAAATAGAATCAAACGAATAGAGAAAGATCCAAATTTGATCAATTTATTTTTTTCAGCTTATTAGTTGTGAAAGGAAATTATTTCTTTAAAATTTAGTATTTTTTATGGTTTAAACAATGATGAAGGTTTTTCACGTCTTATCTAAAGATTTCATTCGATTCCGAGCTTGCTGTAGAGCATCTTTGTGTAGTTCTGCTTTCGAAGATTTCCACCAAAGAACTACTTTTAATTAATTATTTAAACATTATAAAATAATTAAATAAGTTTCTTAAACAGTCGGCAAGTAGTAAAAGACATGTTCGATAAGACCTGCACGTTTAATGAATACATCGTTTAATAAATTCTGCGTAACGTCCTAAATTAATTTCTGTAATTTTGCATTAGGTACAGCCTTAAATATTAAACAGAGTCGACCAACGTATTTTCAATAAAAAGTTTTAAGTGCTACAACCAAATTTTAGTTACGGTCCGTAACGTTAGTACACAACTTTGGTATCACTGTTTCACACGAGGTTTTAATGAATTTAAAGGAAAGGTGATCGAATAGTGGAAAATTTCGTTATAAACTACAAACATCATAGATAGTTTAATTATTAAAGGAAGAACTTTAAATTTTGAATAAAACAAAAACTATAGTTAAGCACAAATAGTTCATTTTAAATAAGTCAATATATCTCACTGAACTTACAGCTTTTTATCCGATTCTGTATAGCATACACTCTAGGCTCTACTGGAAATCTCGATTTCTATACGTTTCTATAAATATCGCATGAAACATTACTGAGTTATAAAGAGAAGCAAACACTGGCGTTTTTGCGTGACGATTTATTTTAAGAGAGTTTCTATTGATTTCTCTTACTTATGGTTCGAAAAAATATATAGAAAAAATAATATACTTCTACCAACAATTTATGTATTGCCTCTGTATCATCATGATTGACGTAGATATCAGTATGTTTTATGCAAAAAACGAAACAAACTTTCGAAAAATGAGATCTCTCTATTAAATATATACTAGATGTATAAATAATAATGGAGTTGAAATATTGATTTCAATCTCTGTAATTTAAAAGATTTTCATACATAAATTCATGCTACTGTTCAATTTGCTGAATAGAGTTAGAAAACTCTTTACTTATTAGTGATCAGTGAGATTTATTGCATTCGCTTTAAGGAGATTCTACAGTGGATAGAAATAACGCTAAATAAATTATGAAATTTTGTACACAGGTTAAGTTTTAGGCTAGTACCCTTAGAGCAGAGAAATAAATATTTTAATTTTTCACTTTTTAACACGGGCTCTTATGGAAAAATGCATTTTCGTCGTATTCAATTACGAATTACAAAATAACTGACGCTAACATTGGATCGAATTTTTTTTTATATGATATAATAATATCTAAGGATTCTGTATTAATTTAAAAAATACTTTGAAGGAACCTAGAATATTAGCAATAAATTGAGAAATAAGAAAGAATGTCACCCAGGTCGATGTATCTACTGAATAACCTCCAAAATATTTTCTGTTGAAAATTATCATTTCAAACTTTGTCAAAATCTACTTTATTATCTAATGAATAATATTGAACATGAAATGTTTCAATTTTCGAAAATTCATAACAGACATTTGTCAAAAGAAAAACTTAAAAATATGCACAATTTGTTATACATTTTTTAAACCCTGCTAACGGTACTTTGAAGTTGTTTACTTAATACTACATGATTGTGCACATAGATTCAAGAATGTTGATAAATTTTTTTGCACATTTTCATCATCAATTCTTTGAGTAATGGCAATATTAAACTGCACGGAATTAGAGCAGTGGTCGCACATCTCTCTCTGTCTCTCTCTTTCGCGTTTTGACTAGTGTAGTTACCATAGAACCTCCTTAAAGAGCGCGTTAAAAAACTGGATTTTATTATTTCTTAAGAGAGCAATGACTTAATTAATAAAAGAAATCATTAAATCAGATTTAGAATAATTAAATGTTGTCAATCTAATATCGTAGCCTAATATTCAATCCGGTTTGTACATGTGCGATTACTTCGACAAATGTAAATTAACAATATACTATATACTATTCAATTTTCGTAAACAAATAAAAGTTGATTTATGTATTGATATGTATCAATAATTGTATAGCCAAATAAGCCTTGCATGAGGCTTCAAATTCTAAATAATAAAAAAAAAGTATCAGAATAATAAATATAACTATTTAATTTAAGTCAATAAACTTATAAAATAGAATAGTCGACTATTAAAATGAAATTTTTAACATGTATAACATAAACTGTCACTCTACATCTACAAAGGCGCGAGTCACCGGCAACTCTTTAACGCTCGAGTACAAATATAAATCCCGTAAATAACTGAAGGAACACATTGAGCCGCATAGGCAAAGTGCGTGCCTGCTTAGAACATTGTCTCCTCGTGTTTGACGCTTACGCTGCCCGAGAACACGTGGGTGTTGTTATTCTCGCGCACTCGGTGTCGTCCAATTTGAAGAAAGAAAAAAAAGAATATTGAACTTTCTATTTCACCGCGAGTTTACCGCAATACTAGACAAGAATAGCGCGGAACGGAAGTGCAGAATTTTTTCTCCTCTCTGTTTACTTTGATTTGGAAATGAAGTTTTTTATTTTTTACCTTGTTCCGAAAGTATATCTTGACCTCAAATATAAAATACAACCCAAATACAATCAAATATATGACGTAGTTAAATAAAGTCAAGTATATAATTACAATATTTTTCAATTAGCAATTATAATCTTTGATATAACAAATCAACCGTAAAAGTAACAGTTTAACAATTATTATCTACATCATAAAAATTTTGTTTCGTATAATAAATATAAAATAATAATAACATATATAAATATATATAATGTAACATAATATATATTTAATATATAAATATAAGAACTTCAAAATTGACATTATAATTACCGTTTTTCTCCAACTATAAAAAATTATTCATTTTTTTCTCTCTTTATTAAAAGAATAATATTAAAGTCGATTAAAAACTGTAACTTGCTATAATGCAATCAAATCTTTCTTTAATTTGTTGCAATTTTCCACTTTCACGTTTCTTTAAAATGGAGTAAGCGATGCCGCTTAGACGTTTCAGCACATTAAGGAAATAAACGTAATAAAAAATAATGTCAATTTCTCATGTGCATGTTTAAGTAAGTAGCACAAGTTTTTCATATAATAGATGCAGAGGAATATATACAATGCATCAACGGCTCATTTGGGTTTGAATAAAATGCATTTTCTAGCGTGGGCAAAACTGTAGGAGATGAGAAGGCAGATGTATTTTTTTTTTCAGGTAACGGACACGTCTCGTGTCTCGCTATTGTTTCGGAGGTTTTTAGGTTTACTTAGTTACGCCACACGTTTCTTAAATCATTTATTTTTAGAATAGAAATATAGCGTGTATATAATCTTCTTGCAATGTAATAATAGGTTTGATAAAAATTAAGTAATAAGTTAATTTAACTCACATTAAAATAAACGTAAAATTATCATACTAATTACATTATTATAATGATCATGGTAATGACGGTAAATTTTGCAACGTATTATATTATAATGACTATAACTTTCTTTTAGGCAAGAATCGATCAGTTCAAATTTTAATTAAAAATAAATAAGTTTAGATTAAATATTATAATATACTATACATACTGAAATATTGCAATTTAGAAATTCAACTTAAATTTTCTTTTTTTTATATTTAAAAATATTAGTATTTATATCTAATATTTATAAATAATTATAAATAAAATAGCTATAATATTTTCTTCTATGACTCATATGAATTGTAATTTTCCATTTGTTTCACAAACCAAAGATATGAATACAGTAATAACCGTACAATGCAAGTGGTTCATTGTATACCTTACTCATTGTAAACCCTCTCATTGTAGGGTTTCAATTAAATTCAAATGAAATAACCAAATTTAAATTCTAAATATATTATGTGTACAAATAGAGTAAACGGAAAAGACTGTAAAAAATGCTGTTTGGCACGTGGATGAGATTACACTTTTCTCTGTTTTATTTCACTTTGCAGCGGTTTCGACTACACCAAATGTCTTATCGGAATTCAATCTGGATTTAGAGATGACAGTCGTTCCGAGCAAAAATAGAAGCGACATTCAGAGTTTCACTTTGTTCGCTTTCCTCCCGACGTATTTATGCTTACGTTTCATGAATCTTATGATTGAATTTACTCTAATTAAAGCATTTCTATTGGTTTGTCGTTGCCTTAATTTTAACTTTAATCACATTAATTTAATGTAATAACTTTAATCCATTTTCGTTATACACTTTTATTTTTCTTTACTATTATTTAACAGATAGGCCATGAGATGAAACATTGAGTTAAAAATAGTCTTGTTTTCAAAACTAAGTCTATACTATTGATGATTTCTCGTTTTATTCAAGATGCTTAACCGAAATAGAAAAGCTTTTTTTAAGATATCGACTACTGTTAATATTTGCAACAGCAGTGCTTGAGCATTTTAAAATAATAATCATTTTTTTAAAACTCCAAACGACAAATTTTATCAATTCGACTGTTTGACATCCACATTCACAAACCCAGAATAATCGAACAGAAAGTAGTCGGAGATGATACCAAAAGCTCTCTAAAAGCTCAACTGCAACAACAATTCAGACTCTAAAAATAATAAGCAATATGGTCTAAAAAAGGTCACGAGCGCTTTTAAAAATCCTTGCACAACAACAGCAACACTTTTCCATCAACACTATCCAAAAAGAAAAAGAATAAGAAGAGAAGCCCCTCTAATTCACTACATCGTCCAAAAAGCATAGTTCGTGTAAGCTCACGATTCCATTCTCTCTCTCTCTCTCTCTCTCTCTCTCTCTCTCTCTCTCTCTCTCTCTCTCTCTCGGAAGCCCTTACCGTCTTCGTAAGTACGACTCGCGAAGGTCGATCTTAGGAGCGCGCGTTTGACGCACCCGCGTTAACAAGAAGCTCGCGGCTATAATCGAATCCCGAGTAAACGGTTATTCGCCGAGTATCGTTAACAAGCAGTAGAAGAAATTCTCACAGGCACGCGCGCGCCGATCGAAGAGATGGCAAAAAAAAAGAATTGAATGAAAACAGGACCGCGGGGCCCCGCAGTTGTCGTCCACCTCGTGAGAGACACCGTCAGTAACTAGAGTCTCTCTCCAACTCTAAACTGGCCGTGCGTGTATAGAGTGCCATTCTCTCTCTCTCTCTCTCTCGCTCGCTCTCTCTCTCTCTCTCTCTCTCTCTCTCTCTCCCTCACACGCACGCACACACATACACGCAGAGTTGCTCTTCTCTTTATGAAACACGCACACGCAGAGAGTGAGAGAGAGATTCGCCGCCGCGCCTACTCGTGTACTCGCGGGTGTGTGTGCGTGTGCCCGTAATAGATGCACGCGGTGCGCATATGTGCATCGTCCGTGTGTGGGAGAGTGTGTTACGAGAGAAGCGAGCGAGCGACGAGAGCCGGCGAGCTTTGCCAATTGCGAACTCGACGTCGCGCCGGTGGCCTGCACACGGACGTTTTCTCGTTCATTGATACGAATTACGGCCGAGGCGAGCGCCGGATTATACAGAGTGTTCGGAAACTATCGAACCGGGGAGAAAAACATAGCGGACACTATCGCAGGCCATTCCAACTTTTCCAGGCCCATTATTATTTTTATCGACGATGGGGTTAGCGGAGCTGTGCCAAAAATATATCAAAAGTCCAGTTTTCTTAACGAGTAAAAAACAAAGTAAAACGAGTCTTCTTATGGAAAATGGAATGCACCGAATACAGAGCTGGAATTGAAATTTTCTTTACAGTTCAACCAACGACTTCATCGATATATACCCATCTGAACCTTCCAACCTGCGATAATTTCCGAACACGTTGTATACGTATAGTAAAGTAGCAGTCAAGCGAGGAGAGAAGGAGGGAAGGAGTTTAGAGCACGCACGCGTGTCATAACAAGGAAGCAAAACGGATCAAGTTCCTTCCTATATAGCCGCATTAAATGAGATGGAACGGGGTTAATCGACGAGCTTCTTCATCGGTCTTTTTTTAACTTGTTTATAGCTGATGGGGAGAAAAAGGGATTTTTAAAAAAACTTTTAAATACAATGTTTGGTAGAAATCGGACGATTGAAAAAAATTTTAGATGACGGTGGTATTGCTAGTTATCGGCAGACACATGTTTTCGGTCATAATATTTATTTTTCTGAACAGGAAACAGAGTATAAACCCATTTAGACCTTCAACTTTTGACACATTTTTACCTTTTTAGGAGCTTTATAGAGAAATTAATCGTTTGTCTACTTTAAATTTGACTTGTTAAAACTGAGAATTCCGCATATCATGTTCTATTATGTCTATTACTTCGGCACCCGAATAGAATGGATTGTATGAATTGCATCGGCTAGCTCTAGTCTATAAACGGCATTGACATAAACTAGGACTAAAACTGAGAGCTCTTTTAGCATTAAAACGGCTATATCTAGAGAAGTTATTCGCTTTCAAACATGCTGCAATGCATAACTTTTATTTAATTTTTGATTATTTTATCGCTGTTATCGTTATAACTATAGACTTCTTAACGATTCAGTACGTGGCATTTCATTGCGCGTTCTCTGTGAGAGTAAAAGTAGTCGAGTTAACTCGTGCGAAGATATAATGAACTAAAGAAGTAATAAAACTGTAGTTATTTCGCCTTAACTTTCTCCAATACGAAGAAAAAACTAATACAGTATGTTATTTTGCCGCCCGCTGATTTTTCATTTATTTAAATGCAATAAAATGTTAAATTATTAAGAAACATCCAGTATCAAACAGTTGAAAAACAATTATTGAAATACCATTTAAAGCACACATTCTCTTTATGTATCACATTGTCTTCTGTATCTGTAAATATCTACTTCCTATTGTATTTTGACGACTTTCGAATGTACGCTTATATGCCTTTTAAGTTACTAACTTTTAATGCTCTAAATTATTATATAATTATATCCTTTCTTAGTTACAATACACTTTTGAAAATTTGATATTTTATGGTACTCATACCTATTATAAATTTTATAACTTGAATGGTGTGTAAAACGTAATGCTCTATGCATTCTTCGTTATATGGCCGTAAGTACACCCAAATATTTTTACCTGCAGTAAAGTGAAGTTCAGCACATAAAAATTATTAATAAAATACAATAAATAAGAAAATACAATACTATAGTATACAGTACACTATCACTATACACCACTTTTTCCAATGATTTTGTAAGTCTTACATCGTTTTTATTTCTCACAGAAGTCAATATTTATGTGATGAAAAAGGATGCTCACATATATAAGTAATTCAGAGGATAAAGGTGAACCTTAAAAATACGCTATGCCATGGTATACAGATAACATCAATAAAGTATCATCTATTTAAATTGCAAAGAAACCAGAACATAGTATATTAAAGTTGGAATATCACCCTCTCTACGCTCAAGAGCTGCACCCAATGAAAAATATGCGAGTTTTTTTATTTCATGCGTGTGTAAAGAGTTTATGCAATATCCTGCATTGTGTGTATATACAAATAGGCGGACTGCTAGGATTTGCGCTTTAATTAGCTATGAGTATAAGGGATATACTGGGAGAATTCTGGCGCAAAGGGGGAATTTGTAGTACATGCGAAGGATTCTGGCACACGATTGGTCGACAACCCAATTCCTTACGTGATTGTGCGAGGGATTCATTAAAATACACACAAGTCATATAAACCAATGCTTTGTATTGTGACTATGCAGCAAAGTTGTATTCTTCCCATTTTCTCAGCGAAAAAAAGTATTCTTATACGATAGAGATTGATGTACAACAATGACCCCTGACTATACATGTAGTCCACTTATCATTCATATTTTAAAAATTTCAAATTAATAATGTCACAACACCAATTTTCGAACGGGAGCCCATTTCCGAGTAATTCGATATTCACTCGTTTTATGGCAACCAAAATCCATTTCTAAAATTAAGAAATAACGGAAAATTAGAGTGTAAAGTACGAAAAGCATAAATAAAATAACTTTACCATCCTCTACGTAAGCAATGGTTCTCATATTCGATAAAAGATACCTAATTTATAGTATAAAAATGGAGGACGAGCAAAATACTTCATCATTGAATAAATAAAATATGAATAAATAAAATGAGAATAAAAGTGTTCGAAATCTGGTTCCCGTTGTCTGCTTAAATGTTCGAAAACTGATGACGTGACGGTATGTGTATATTTTGAGTAAGTGTATCTGTAGACGATAATAACCCAATACCTCATGCAAATGTGCCTATGCGCGAAGACTCGATTCTACCTAAAGTGCTCTAGCTCTGTCTGTAATAAGGGAACCGTGGGGAATGTTGGCGCGCCTATGGGAAATTCAATTAATTACAATGAAAACATTAAGAAATATGGTTCAAAAATGTACTCTGTAAAAATTAAATGCCTTAACTATAATTTAAATAACAATTCGTTTACCTTTTTATTGAGTAAAATATTAAATACCTAATAGTGATTTCCAAAAATTTCATTTGCGCCAAATTACCCGACCAGTCTAAAGTGACGCATTAATAATTTTTAATGATACAATATTTTAAAATTGAATTTAAATGAAGGAATAAGTAACGGGGTAATGTTTTTGTGTAAATGCTGTAGATGAAGTACCGTGAAGGGTGTAGTTTCTGATCAATTAAAGTTTCTAGACTAATTATTTTGTCACCAAAATATTACAAAATATGATACCTATATCTTTCTAATTCTTTTTTCCGCGCATTACTTATTATTATTTCTAGTATATTTAGTGTTAAATGAGTTGAATTACAAAATCTTAAAAACTAATCAGAAATAAGAGCCAAAATTCGTGGAAAATCCATTTCTGATTATCCCATCTTTTTGATCCTAGATTCAAAAATTATTCTTGTAATTAACCCATTAACGACCAAGACCCCGAATTTTCAACATCTTTTTCAAGGCTTTTTTTCAACTAAAAAGAAGGTTTTGAAAAATTTCGGAAAGATCTTATC
>UELV01000694.1:0-24947 GCA_900490015.1 Megastigmus stigmatizans
CAACCCCCCCTTCCTTCCTCCCCAACTCACCCCTCGCGCCCTACCCTAAAGATTCTCGACTCGTGTGATTGTCACCCTCGCTTCGCTCGGGCGACAAACTTCACACTCGTTGAGAATCTCTATTTTTTACAGCATATAGAATCATTAGGTCGAGTTTTACGCACACAATTATAAAAAATAGTAAACGCAACACGTGCCCAAAGCACGTGATCCTCGCAAGGGTGTATATTGTCGCCCTCGCTTCGCTCGGGCGACAAACTACACCCATGTCAGAAACACCTGCTTTGCGCACTAGTTGCGTAATGTACTAAATTATCATAATTTTCAATTGTTCTAATTTGTTTTTTCTTTTGCACCAAGAGCAATCTAATTTTATACTTAAGCTATTATTGCATAATCATGAATTTTTTCATAAATCAAAGCAAACATAGCGAATTTAAAACAATTAACAATAAATTCGTAAAAAACGTGTATACATTAACCTTCAACTTCACGTTCCAGAATCCAAATATACATCATCCTAAAACAGTAGCGTTAAATTTGGCTGGCGAAAAGATATTAAACATATCGGCAACAGCGATCCGTTGTTCCGTGAGCACAGAGAGCGGCAAAGTAGCTACTTGGCTAGATGAGCTATTGGGACACGTTGCCTCTAGATTAGAACATCCAGCGCAGACGTTTACCGAATTTACATTAGATAAAATCGTTTCGCTGCACACCTGTGCATTGTACACTGTTGCCCGGCTGGAGAGTGGGGCGCTTTATTGGTGGTTAGTATATCATTTTATGCAATCTACAAATAAATAACTGATTCTTAGACATATCTAAAACAAATCATAAATTGTTTTTTTAAATATAGACTTTACAAGCTTATTAATTTGTATTTGAAAGTTAAACAAATGTCAAAATTGGAAAATTTTCATGTACATATTTTGTTATTCAGAATTTATATTTCATTATGTTTTAAATCCCAAAAATTTTAAATTGTAAAAATATTAATATCAATATACTTACTTTTTAGGGGTGTATTACCTTTTGCTCAGCGTATGAAGTTATGGGAAAAATACAAGGCGAAATCTAGAAAGCACAGACCTTCTGCAGTTGTATCTACAGATATAACTTATGGCAGCCATGTGTGTATGAAAAATAGTCCAATTTATCAAGCAGGAGCAATCGGTAAATTTTTTTAAATGATGTTTTTAATTACCTTAATTATAATTACATATTTTTCATTTATTTTATTTTATATCATCTTTCTCTAGGTTTTACAATAGCTAACGGTGTTCCAAAAGTAGGACAACTTTTGTCAGCAGTGTGGAATCTTGATGCGATATGCCGTTTTAAAATTTTACCTGCCGGTATACTGCCACCTAATGTTGCAACAGATAAACGCGAATCTAATGGAAATGGATCCTCGAATAGCAGTAATAAATCGAGTCATAAAGAGACAGCTGACAGAATCGATATGCCGCCTCCTCCTTCACCTGCATCTAGTACATGCAGCGATACTGGTAGCATAACAACTAGCCACAGTAAGTTTATTCAAAAAGCTTTTTAAAAAATTATGTAAATTACTGTATAATCGAAATTTACCTCTCTTTTAAACAGAACGGCAAAAGCGTATGGCACCAAAAAGTGAAGGCGAGCCTGATCGAAAAGACGAAGAAGATTGGCATTTAAAAGACGTCGTCTTCGTTGAAGATGTTAAGACTCTCCCACTAGGGAAAGTAATAAAAGTGGACGGCTGCTATGTTGCAGTTAAATTTTTCTCAAAAGACTCGAAAGAAAAAGAAAAAGAATTTAAAGAAAAAGACTTAAATAATTCCGATTTCAAGGAAGCATCGGCTGAAGAGCCAACTAAACTTCTTGCTGATTGTCGACTTCTTCGAAAAGATGAATTAGTTGTAAGCTTCCTTTTTTCTTTTTAAACTATTTTATTTATTTTTTTAGTAATGTTTATTTAAATAAAATTCATCATTTTTTAGGTAATCAAGTCGTCAATGAGTTCTAGAGCTCCAGATTGTTTTCAACGTACTCCGCGACGTGTTAATATTGCTGAATGTTCTAATGAAAATCTTTTAACGATTGCAACTGATGGTCAGGGTATACATGCTATTTTGCGTAGTGGAACTAAACTAAGTTATGTTATTTGCAATCTCAGTACTGGGAGATACGTTCAAGATTGTTACATTCCGTCTGACGTTTCTTCATTTTTGGGCCTACAACCACAAAATATCAGTCTCACTAGTGCTGGCGAGGTAATTTCAAAAATTGAATTTCTGTATTATTACAAACTAGGTAACAATATTCGTTCGAAAAGTATTGGGCATGCAGTCTTTAAATAATACATCGTGTTTTCCTTTTATTTTATAGAATACTGAGTGTTCAATGATTTTACGTGATGGCAATAATACAATTTACCCAATCGCAAAAGGATGTGCGGATGCGATTCGTGATCCTAGTTGGTTGGATCTCGTACCAGTACTTTGCGTTGGTGCTTCAACCATTCCCATTCCAAGCATTCCTGCTATGAATCTTAAAAATCAAGTAGCTGTCATTGCTCTCGTATTTGACAATCTGTTGCTTATGCCACGAATTTTAAGATGTGATTATGATGGTGTCAAACAAATTTTTGCTAACCTAGAGCAAGATCTAAGTGAGTAAACCTCAAGTTCTTTAATTTTTTTAACGTATCAGTTTTTAAAAAATTAATATTAATAAAAATATTTTATATTAGAAGCAAATTCTTCTCAAATGCAATCAATCCTCAATGAACGTTGTGATGGCAATCGCAATATTCTTCACGCTTGTATCAATATGTGTGCTCCAACTTCTAATAAAGAAAATGAACAAGGTATTGAACATGAATTAGTTACTAACACAGTAGACACCAATTCTGCTCCAATCGAAGAACCAATTCCAACATTGAGCTGGCCTCCAGAAGCTTTTGATAATACATCCGGCGAAGAAGACTCTTTACTTGGTATTGGAGCTTCTAGTATTTCTATGATGAACAAAAGTGGTATGTATTATAACATCCAATGTATAAAGTTCTAATTACTTCTGAATACTTTTAAATATTTTACATAAAACGCAAATTCATAAAAAATTAAGCAGAGCACTTGATTTCTTAACATTTATTGCTATCATTATTTATTCATAATTATCTTTTAGGATCTGCTGCAAATAACACCTACATAATAGATTCTGTGGAAAGACGAAACAATGCTGTACTAATATTGCAATTTATGTGCGAGAGTCCAGTTTTAGCTCCGCATCTAAAAGAATTACTTTCTGCCAGGTAAATATACAAAGTATTATTTTTCTCAACACTGATCTAATAAAGTTACTTTATGAAACTAAAAAAAAAACTTTATGGTTTATACACATTTATATCTTTGAAATAAAAAAATAGTTTTCATATCGTCTTGTAAATAACAAAACTTTTGGCACTGTTGACCATTCTATACAGATTCAATTCATAAATCTTTCCACTTTCAGAGATGCTCAAGGCCAGACACCGCTTATGCTCGCGGTATCAGTACGCGCATATCTTGCGGCATTGATAGTTCTGGACACGATTCAGCGGGTTGGTAAGGACGCAAAAGATTGTTCGTCGATGATACTGCCCGCAGACGCTAGCCCCGATTTATCGCCTCTTTTCGTTACCTGTTGCAACGACACGTGTAGTTTTACCTGGACGGGAGCAGAGCATATTGATCAAGACATTTTCGAATGTCGTACTTGTGGACTCACCGGTTCGCTCTGCTGTTGTACCGAATGTGCACGTGTATGTCATCGTGGCCACGATTGTAAACTTAAGCATACCTCACCTACGGCCTACTGTGACTGTTGGGAGAAGTGCAAGTGTAAAGCTCTAATTACGGGTAGACAGGGCGCTAGATACGAGTTACTTTGTCGACTTGTTACGAGCACAGATCTTGCTACAAAAATTAACTCGAGGTAAATTATTTATGAACGACAAACACTAATATAAATTATATTTTATGCAACAAAATAAATTTAAATATTTCTCTAGGGGTGAGTCAATTCTGTTGTTCCTGGTGCAAACTGTCGGTCGACAGTCAATCGAACAGCGTCAATTCCGCTCAGCGCCGCGCCAACGTTCAACTTCAGCAAATCGCAAGAATCTGGCGTCAGACGGTTTAAGCGCGGATTCAGATATGCCTGATCATAACTTAGAACCACCACGTTTCAGTCGTCGAGCCCTCGAACGCCTATTGAATGATTGGCCAGCTGTGCAGTGTACGATAATGTCAGGCGTGCATGAGAACGCGAACGATCAACTTTTTGGAGATCATGGTCAAACTTGCCGACAAAGTGGAACCGCACTACTGGACAAATTCACACATTCGTTATTGGTTAAGTGTAGTGCCGAAATGCTAGACACGCTGTTGACAACCTTGATCCGAGAGTTACAGAATGAGAGTGTGCCCGGTAGGCAAGAAGAAGCTGTCGTTGTCGCTAGAAGATTTGTTAGATCTGTCGCTAGGATTTTTGTTATTTTCACCATAGAGATGGCGCCTAATACTACTAAGAGGAGAAGGTAGGTTTTATGGTTTTTAGAAGTTTTTAGGTCTAAATAAGCAGTTCATATTTAGTGTTGAAAAGGTGAATTAATTTCCAAATACTTATAATGGTTTAATTTTTTTTTAATAAAATTTTAGTGCAAGCCAAGCATCTCAGCCGCTGATGAAGTGTCGCAGAATATTCCAAGCACTGATAAAATTAGCAGTTGAAGAACTTTGCGAAACTGCCGATTCACTAATTGCTCCAGTTCGATTAGGTGTTGCTAGACCAACTGCACCATTCACCCTAACAAGTTCTGCTATTGAAGTAATCAATGGTTCAGAGGAACTATTTTCAATTGAACCACTAATTCTTCACAGTGGCCTCAATTCTCAAAGCTTAGATGTCACTCTGCAGGCTCAACAAGGAAACAACAACATCGCAATAGCCAGAGATGTATCTGCTCTTGATGAAGCTGAGCCGGGGGAAGGTAATTAAAATTTTCTCTAAATAATTATCTTAATCATAATGTGATCACGTAACTAAGTGATTCAATAATCTTTTAGAAGTGCCAATGGATCTTGACGGCGATATAAGTGAACACGAGGAATCCTCAGCTGCAGTAAGTGCGCAACCGTTAGGTGAAGTAGATGGTAATGCTGGTGGTGTTGGCGAAGAACCGACCGGTGACGGCGAATCTGATACCGAGCTCGATCTTCTCGTGGAGGCCGAAACCGAGTCAGACTCGGACGATAATCACAGCAATCAGGATGCTGCCTCGGCTCAGCGAAGCGTACAGACTGGAGCGACAGCTGGTTCCGACGGTGGCATGAATTCACTGCTGTACCCAGAAGATGAATCCGGCGAGTCAAGTCAGCAGGATGATGACGAGAGTGAAGCTGGAGAAACCGATGAGCAAGACACGGAGGAGTTCCAGATCGGCGATGAGCAACTCGAGCGCCGAAGGTTAGTGTACGGAATCATTTTTTATTGTTTTAAAACTCTTTGAATTGCAACTATTTGTATCAAGCTTTGTTTTCTTTTTCTAATTTATGATTAATTTATAATAGATGGTTTTAATTTATTTTGAATTGATAAAATATACAAGAATAAATTGTTTGTTTGAACTTTTGTTTCAACATATTGTAATTTGAATCGTTTGAATTTTGACAACATATTGTAATTTTCAGTGCAATTTTTATCAACTTTTAATTTTTTTCAATCTTTACTTGCAAGATCCATTTGTTAGTTTTGCTTGGTTTTGGATTTATACTTTTATGTACGCTCTTAAAATCCATCTTCTTAAAAACACTTTTAAGAAATTGGCGAGAACAGATGTAAGATCAAAGTAAAACTATTAAATTTAGTTTTGATTTAAAGGTGTTTGCTTTCACTGCTGCTGTAGCACGCGTTTAATTCTTAATATTAATTATTTCAGTGGTTCATCTGGACACCCACATCGTAATAATCTAGCTCCAGTTTCCATGCAGTGGGCAATTCGCAACAGAGAATCTAGTACACGTACGGCCGGATTGAGAGTAACAGGCGGAAGTAATTTAGTCTTCATCGATCCTTCATCTCTAAGACGTTCAACCGCAACATCAGCCGTTGCTGCAGCCCAAGAACCCATCACCATGGGCACTACCGCAAGCTGTTTGGCCCGAGCTTTTGGTATAGTGATTCGACAGATCGCCGATTTACTAACCATGATGCAGGATTATAAGATGGTTGCTCCCGCACTGCCAAGGACTTTAGAAGTAACTTTCTTAGACGCAATTAGCCTACAGGTATACTACTAGTGATTTAGGTGTCATATTAAAAATGATAAACAAGATCGTTGTTATTTTGTCATCATACGCCATGCTTTATCGCTGCATACATAAATCGATTTTGTTTGCCCGCAGATGTACTTGGAAGCTCACTTGAAGCCAACCTGGGACTGGTTACTAACAGTAATGGATGCAACAGAAGCCCAGCTTCGATTTGGTGTCTCGCTGACTCGCAGCGCTGATCCTGCACATCCGGAACATCCACTCAATAGTGCGCCATCCTTATCAGGAGGTAACTTCACTGGTTTACTTAACTCAGCAGCTCTATCATTGTCGCTGCAAGGCAATTCGGGGCGAAGTGCACGAAGTGGAATAACTACCACTTCTAATATCTCCACAACTCAAGGTTCGACGAGACTCACGGTAGGCTTCACAGGAGTCGGTGAGGCAACGCGTAGCAACAGAGAACGTCAAGGTAATTTTTGCATGATTTACACACGTTAACGTCTTGATAATTGTATTACAAATTATGAGGATTGATAAGTTCTGTGACTTTGCTAACCCGTTCTTAAATTGTTCATATTCAGGTGGCGACGCACACTCAGCCAGACGTGAATTCCTGTCGTATTGTTTATCGCTGATGCGAGCACACAATGGTGAACATAGGGACAGTCTGCCGGTGCTTGATGTTTCCGCACTAAGACACGTGGCTTACGTTTTTGACGCGCTAGTTTACTACATGAGATCACTGTCGGAACCGCTTTCCTCAAGAGGTGACTCGCAGAAGGAAGCTTCAGATTCTGCTTGGAATGATCAAGTAAGTAAACTATCAGTTAATTGATTTTTTACCATAATCCTTTTTGGTGACTGATCTTTGAAAATAAAAACCCTATATTATAAAGACAAATAAAATAATCTGTGTATCTTTATTATTAGGATGAGAATGATAATGAAGAAGGCGAAGAGGACACTCTACACGCGGGAGCTGCTATGGAAACGGATTCGGTGGAATATCCAGACCTGTTGAACATTCCGTGCGCGTCAAGCAGCAACGGGACAACCACGAACACCGTTGGAGCCAAGGGTCGCAAACATCCATTCCTCCAGCGCTCAGACTCGACTCTGTGCTTAGGCTGCCCACCTCTCGATCCCTTCGACACGGTAATGTCGGAGGCGCTCCCACTTGCCGATCAACCTCATTTGCTGCAGCCGCACTCGAGGCGTGAGGATTTATTTGGAGTGCCGCGACAGCCATCGGCCGGCGGTTCCGGATCCGGATCAAGCAGTCTTGAAGGGTTACCTACGAGACTTGGCCTGTCTACAAGAAATTCTGAAGGGCAATTGAATTCCTCGACACTCATGCTTGGACACACGATGGACCAGATCACTAGGAGTCATGGGAGCAGTGTGACCGACAGAAGGAGTAACAATGGAGCACAGCATAGCGCTGGTGATCCTGGACCTAGCAAGTTTACTGTAAGTTTCTAAATAATATTCTAAAATATTGGTTTTGATTAAAGAAACATAATTACAAAATTTAATTCGAAATTCAATATCTCAAGAAAGAAGATAATTGATTGACTAACCGCTTGTTAATGTTAATTTTCAGGATAAGCCAAAATTATTCAATCAAGTGTCCGAACCCAACCAACCAACAATGATAGTAGCCGAACAACAGACCGACCGAGCTCCAATAATAGTCTCGCCTAACAATCAGCCAATGGAGACAGAGAGCAACAGCAACAGCAACAGCAGTGGCAACAGCCCACCAAAATCATGCAGCAGCAATAGTAGTGGCAAAGACATTTTGTGTAAAGCCGAACGTAGCGTCATAGTCCGTGCCGGTAGCAGCAACAACACTGCCTGTAGCACAGAGCCTCCAAACAATGTAAATAAACAGGTTCGTAGTTTCTTTACTGAGGATTTTTTTTAGAGTCAAATTTTTTAAACTGTTTAAACAGTGTATATTAGTGTATAATTAGTATATCAACGGTTTTCGGTTATACATAGAGAAGTTTAAGAAACAAAAATTTGTCGAGAAATTAAATGCTAAGATTATTTAAAAACTGAATTTTTGTAACAGTCGAACGTCGTACCTCCGGAGGTTCTTATAACTGGCGTACAAAATCAAGCTGAATCGCCAGCTGTCGGTGCGAACGAGGAGGTTGTGGATCTAGCGAGCGGTTCGTCAACTCAGGAGATATCGGCACATGAAACAGTCGAAACAAGTCAACCACCAGTTGAGCCACTCCGAGTGCCGCCGACACCCGCTAGATCTCAAGTGTCAAGCATCGGGACCAAAATTTCGCACAATATATTACTGGGCAGGTGGAGACTTTCACTTGATCTCTTCGGCAGAGTTTTTATGGAAGATGTGGGCCTCGAAGCCGGAAGTATTGTATCCGAGCTCGGAGGTTTTCCCGTGAAAGAGGCCAAGTTTAGAAGAGACATGGAGAAACTGAGAAACTCTCAGCAAAAGGATATCACCTTGTCGAAGGTAAAGACAGACTATTTTATTAGACTAGTATTAACAATAATTAAAATTGTTGACTACTTAATTTATACGAACCTGATATTTATTTATTGAAATTAAATATTTAAGGTCGAACGGGATAGAACGCAGCTTCTTGTTCAGACAATGAAAGAATTAAACACACAGTATAACCTCTACAATAGAAGAGCATCTAATACGCCACCCTTAGCTGTAAATCGTGTAAAAGTCACATTTAAAGATGAACCAGGTGAAGGTTCTGGTGTAGCGCGAAGTTTTTATACTGCAATAGCAGAGGTAAGTACAAGTCTATTAGCGATACGCACATATAAATCTCTGTTAATTTAACATTGTCCTTGAAAATGTTTTGCAGGCACTTTTGGCGAATGAAAAATTACCAAATTTAGAACCGGCACAAGTAGGCTCAAAATATGCGCATTATAATAATACTGTACAGAGACTTAAAAGCCGAGATCGTGATCTTCGTAGACAAGTAAGTTCGCCAAAAGTTGTTAATTATTATTTTATTAGCGAAATTATAGATCTAAGAACGTTAAATCAATATTTTCTTATTTATTTTAGAATCCTCGTTCATCAGGAAAGTGCAGAGAATCTCGTCGAGCTTTATCGTTCGAGGCTCGCTCTTTCCATCCCTCCACCTCGCTAGAGGGTGCATCATCTAACTCTGGAAATTCTTCATCCACCGCTCATCCACTGCCCTTCGGCCAAGCCACCAACGAGCATCTTACGATGCATCAGCAGCAGCTAGGTGATCGGCTATTCCCGAAGGTCTACGCCCTACGACCAACACAAGCCGAAAAGATCACGGGTATGTTACTGGAAATGAATCCAGCACAGCTTCTGATGTTGTTGGCTTCCGAAGAATCGTTGAGACAAAAAGTAGAGGAGGCTTTCGAGTTGATACACAGTCACAATCAAGATCTGGCGAGCGAGGCTTTACTCGATCTTGACGTTTTTAGTTTGACTGAACGTTGCGGTGCTAATAAGAAAAAACAATTAGGTACGGATGATATTGAAGTCCAGAATATATTATTCTAAAAATTCATAATAATTTCAATTACTAAAATAATAATTACATAAATGCTGTCTTTGTTTATTTAGAGAGCTCTATTATTGACGATACAGAGGATAATGCACCATTGTTTTATGCGCCCGGAAAACGCGGATTTTACACGCCAAGGCAGGGGAGAGGGAGCTACGAAAGACTTAACGCCTTCAGGAACGTTGGACGGTTGATCGGACTGTGTTTGCTGCAAAATGAATTATGCCCCATATTTTTGAATCGACATGTGCTAAAGTTCATATTGGCAAGGCCAATAAGGTTCCATGATCTTGCATTTTTCGATGCTGTTATATACGAGAGTCTGAGGCAACTCGTCATCGACGCTGAGACCAAGGATAGTAGTAATTTGTTCCAGTTAGATCTAACATTTAGGTAAGTAAATATCAAGGACACTTTCCAGTATTTTTCCAGTCTTAGAATTTTTTTATTATATATTTGGTTTTACAAAAAAGCTTCATCATATTATACTCGATGTAAAAAATATTTTTTCTCTCATTTCCAGTATTGACTTGTGTCCTGAAGAAGGTGGTGGATCGATAGAGCTCGTGTCCAATGGTCGCGACATCGAGGTGACTGCAAATAATGTGTACGATTACGTGCGTAAATACGCAGAAGTGCGCATGATTAAGGTCCAGGAGAAAGCGTTGGAGGCTATGCGCGAGGGCGTATTCGACGTATTGCCTGAAGGCGCGCTTGATGGCCTCACAGCCGAGGATCTGAGGTTGCTGTTGAACGGTGTCGGTGACATCAATGTGTCCGTGCTTATCTCATACACGTCATTTAATGACGAGTCTGGAGAGTCGACTGATAGACTCGTCAAATTCAAGCGATGGCTCTGGTCCATCGTAGAAAAAATGTCGCATGTCGAAAGACAGGATTTGGTAAGTTGATAAAACTGAATTTATACGTCAGATGTAGCATATTTCATTATTATACTCTATTTTTACTTTTTATGCTGTAAATTATTCAAACTTCCTAGTTTTTTTGTAAATAATACTTTTACAATTACTTATTATAAAAGTAAATCTCAAAAATATTATATAAATATTAAAATCAGTAACATATATTTATAAAACATAGTTAACTTCAGATGATTGTCTCTTAAAATTCTGAATCATATTTCTTTACTATTAATTAGCATTTTTAAACAATCAAGAAAATGAAAGTTATGAAAAAAACTTATTTCTCTCTGTAAGGTATATTTCTGGACGGGATCTCCGGCACTACCGGCCAGCGAGGATGGCTTCCAGCCAATGCCCAGTGTCACAATACGGCCTGCTGACGACGCTCATCTACCCACAGCCAACACCTGCATATCGCGCCTCTACGTCCCCCTGTACAGCTCACGTCACGTTCTCCGCCACAAGTTGCTACTCGCTATCAAGACGAAAAATTTCGGCTTCGTTTGAGGAGAAAAAGCGAACGTCCTCGCTCTCTCTCTACCCTCATCTCCCATCCCAAGAATAATGAAAACTTGCACATTTTTAATGTTCATTTTAATCGATGGATATAGTCATTTAAAAACCATGCTTACTTAATAGTTTTTTTTTTTAACTATTTTTGAAGTAAAAGTTATACAAGTACCTATTTCCAATTTTTACATTTGCAATTGAACAGAGAATATATAAACAGTTGTTCATTACAGCATTAATTTGGAAGCAAAGTTAGTTCATTGACATTGTTTACCGATACTATAAAATATTAAATCATTGAAAGTTGATTATATGTATGTCTAATCTAAAAGTGATGTAGATTATACGTTTTTATTTCGGACTAATTTTTATTTAAAAAAAAAAGGAAAATCAGAAAGTTTTAAGACTCATTTTATTGTTACAAAATTTTGACGTAAGATATATATATATATCAAAATATTCTTAAAATCTACAGTTATCGCATAAAATTCAAGGCACACACAGAATGCAAGAAAATAAATAATAGCGTTAGAAAACAGAAACTTAAAGGAAAAATAAGAATTAATCGTGAATATGTTACGTACGTGATAAGCACGTAATAGTAAAAATGAAATATATAAATATTATATTTCTTATTTCTTGTATAAATATATAAAATAAGACAAAATGGTATAAAAATTATAGCTTTTAGCGCTATTATTTCTTCTTTTCATGTGGGCTGTATGCGTGTTTAAGTTTAAGAGACACGTTTAAAATTGAACACGATCAACTTGAATAGTTTTTAATTAAAAAAACTATTTAGTGAATATTGGACTATAATTACTATCCATCGATTAAAAATCAAAAGGATGAAATGAAAACGTATGCAAGTTATCAATTTCCTCTCGCCTTCGGAATGGAAAACGAAAGAAAAAGAAACAAACGTGAAAGGACAAACAGACAAAAACAATGAGAAGAGGTTACACGTTGTTATCTTTTTTTCTTTAGCTATCTTCCTAGGAAAAAGTTTATAACATTTATAAATTTATAAGGTGTAATTATTGAACATTATTGCTCTTGCAAAGCCGTCATACGAGGTACGGTGTGTCGCTTCTCGTCTGAATATTAAGGTTTTACGTTTAAAAAAGTGTCATATTTAGCCTTTATATAGTGACCCGAAATAAAAGTTTCGCAAAAATCAAAAAGGATTTATTCCACGTAAATTCGAGAGGTATTTTTATTTTGTTTATGAATTTACCTAACCTGCTTTACTAGATGATGAGTTTATTTAATTTACTGAGATTTTAATTTCTCTTTGATTAGGTAATTTTTTTATTTTGACAAATTTGCAGTCTTTGTTATAGGGTACAAAAAAAAAACATTTCTATGACTTCAATTTTAAAAAATATTTCAACCTAAATATAAGAAGCTATAATACTGTATTATAGAACCATAGGATTAGTCTTTAGTAAAAAATAAAATAAAGAAAATGATTTTACTCGCTATTATTCGAGTTTGAAATTATTTTATTTTTAAATTTTACTCAATATTTGCAATAAAATATAATTATTATTCTATGATATTTTTTATTATTACACACACCTTTCTTTTTTACCATTGTTTTTTCGAACGCATTGACGGTTTATATCTTATTTTGGCATACATAGAGCATAAGACTGCCAATTTGTTAAAATGAAAATGATTATTTTAAGACATTGAAAAATTGAAGTGCCGGTGAACAAGGTATTGGATAAGACTCCGGGAGAATTTAGAAATTATTGAAAATAAAGAAAAACTTGGTGATTTTTTTACAATTAAAAAGTTTTTATTAGGCGTGTAATAATGTAACATAAGATGTAAACAGAATGCGAAATTGTTTGTCAAAAGTGTGTTCCACGTACATATCGGGAGCAGATAAGCTTTTGCTCGCGCAATGATTTTTTGTTGTTGCTTATGTTACGCACCACCTTAAAAAAAAAAAAGGAAAATTGCACTACACAAGCGAGGTGTAGCTAAAATACGAAAATCGTCATTGGAATTTCAAATAAATGCATGACTCAATGCAATAACTAAAAAAAATGAATTATCGAATCACTCGACGATAGATGATTTTGAGTTTATCATTTCTTTTTACACATTACATACGCAATCCTATGTTTCTTTGGAGTTTTCAGTTGAAGAAAATTCGCGCTCATTACTTCGATTTCGTTGACGGGTTTCGTGTCTATTATAGGCTTTGGTACTTTTTTCTTGTTTAGATTCAGTTGATTTTTGTCTCTTCCGTTTGCTGCAGCCAATGTTGATTCGTGGTAGAGTCGATGGTACGAGATTAAATAGGGGTTTGGCTTCTAGCTGCCTTATTTTTTTTTTTTTAATTGTATTCAAAAAATCTCTTCGCTCATCCTCTGTGTCCATATGATTTACAGTAAAAAAGCAAAGCACTTTCACTTACTTTTAAATCGCAATTCCTCTTTTTTTTTGCTGACTCGCAGCGAGAACATTTTTTCTTTTTTTATTACATCAAAAAGATAAAAAAAAAAAAAAAAAATTAAAAAACAATATTTAATTGAAAATCGAAAATTTACTTTACACAATACTCGAATCATGTATTTCCATTATTTTCTTTCTTGCCTATAAACGATAAACTGAAACAGTAAAAAATAATCTACGCACTTTGAATCATTTGTTTCGTTCGATCAATCGTTTTTTGCTTGGTGCTTCATTCTTTCATTCGTTTTTCTTTTTTACAAAAAAAAAGAGAGAAAGAAAAAACAGAGGAAACTCACTAACGCGCTATTATGTATAATATAATAAATCTCATTATTTATAAATTTCTAAAAATCGTAAAGTTATATACAATAATTATATTATCCATTATGTTCGACGAAGGGTATTTTTCGATGAGAAACTTATGTACAAGCGGTTACCTATTGACCACTTCCCGAATTGTTGATGGGCAATTTCGTGGCCGTCTGACTTAGCTGAGCCAGGGTTTCCGGCGTGGCGTGAGCCTTTAGGATCGAGTTCTCCGCCTCCAACTGATTAATGCGATCCATCAGCTCGGCTATTTTTTCTTTCAGCACCTCGACTTCTTCGCGCACGGCGAACATCAAATGACTTTTTACCAAATCCTAGAAGCACGTAACAAGATTTTATGTTGTAGTGATCTTCTTTTATTATGCATATTATAACTCGTATGATATATTGTAAGCGTAGAAATCTGAAATGACTATTTGAAATGTGTAAGAGATGAAAAAGTTGATTGTAAAAACTAAATACTGTTACATTTAATTGTTGCATTTTGATATAAAGATAAATTGTTAAATGTATATTTAGAGGGTAGAATCTTGTTACTGCAAAAAATTAAGATTATTAGCTTTCCAATACTGATCTTTTTCTTTTATGAAATGTGATAAAACTGGTTAGCTCTCTATCATTTACCATACAAAAATCACAGATAACATTAACTAATTTATTCATAAAGCATAACCATTCAATAAACATGCATTTTTTAATTAACACCATAATTATTGATTAGCATAAAGATTAAAAAATATCTTAATTAGTATTATAATTTAATAAGTACTTATTTATTTACAAAAATATACCTAGTAGTCATAAATTATTACTAATTACATATCCAAAAATAAGATCGACCTTTAAATTGCTATATTTTAAGTTTAGTGTATGTTGATTTGATGTTAAATCTTTCAAATTTAAAACTAGATATTTTTCAAAAAATTATTTTTTTAATATATGAAAATTCCACAAATAACTTTTTCATCTCAGTAATAGTACAATAAGTAGTGTTAAAGTCTTAATATAGAAGACAATACCATTGTAACAAAATTCATAAAACATTCTAAATGGGAATTTCAGATAGATTATACATTATTCTTATTCAGATCATTAAAAATAGAGTTATTATTACTAAGGAAGTGTTTTTATTTTTGATTCACAATGCTATAAATAAAAAATGTTTGTGAAACAAAAATGTTGATATTATTTAATAATCTGAATAAAATAATCTCAATTACTCATAATGACATGAAAGCTTTATACATTTATCAGATGAGCGGTATCGTATAAAATATATTATTAATTATAAATTTATTAAAATCGAACGTTTTTAAATCATAAAAAGTTTAAATTTTATAAAATATTTCAATATTGCCAAAAATACATATTGATTTTATATCAAACACTCATTTCTTACGCACAATTATTATGTAATATATAACATACGAATGTTTCAATAATTATTTAAATAAAATAGAATATTTAGATTAATTTTCAAATTGAATTACGAATGCTCATAAGCAAATATAAAAAGACAGTATTTATGTTACACAATAGTTTGAGTAAATAAGTAGGTATCAGTAGTCTACATGATATCACTCAAATAATAATAGCAATCTTGCATCCCCAGCTGCTTAGATATATAGTAAAGTAAGTACTTACCATAGCCTGCTCGATTTTATTGTCGATTGCTACGGCACTTGTCCCCGACATACTGTAAATTATACAAATTACAATCAATCGTCAGAACTGTTGTTAAACATCTTTGAAGAAGACGGGAAAGTCGTTTAATTACCGATTGAGTATAATCAATATAAAAATAAATTTTGATATCTGTACAAATTACTATAGAATTTAGAAATTTAGATCTGCTTGTTAAGTAATGATTTTTAAGTTTGAAAATCAATAGATTATAATTTTTATTATTTAGGAAATTGAAATTTTTATATTTCATTTACAAAAAGAACATTTGTAATGTGACTGAATATTTAAGGGAATGTATAATAACTTATCGAATTGTATTATTTTCGTCGGTTAGAAATAAAAATTAAACAAGTAATAATGAAAATTGATAATTATTCTGAAACTATCATTTAGTATTTTTAGTAGACTTTTTCGTTTTTTTTACATATACACTGTGTTGCGAAAAATCAAAATCAATTCAGAGTGTAGTAGCTGGTTTTAATAAATTGCTTTGCTACATTCACATTTTTTTTTTTAAATTTTTAATATTTATTTTGTTGCAATTACAAAATATTATTATCATTAATTCAAAATGGGTTGTAATGGAGAATTGAAATACTCCTGTTATAACATGATTTACTATTTCTTTTTTGAAATAAATGTTCTTTTAAACAGATTAGTGAGAATTTGAAAAACTATTAAGCACAGCTGAGTAAAAGTTCTAAGGACATTTCTGATAATTGTAAGAAACTATAAACATACATTTTTATTTTAAAAATTATGTTCTAAAAAGTATTTTAAAAATTAATTTACCGATACTCTTTTTTATATGGCATAAAATTTTACGCAATCGGTAATTCTTTACAAGAAATAAAATTATAAATATGGAATTCGAATTACCTCTCATTATCTTCGTGGGCTTGGTGGTCATCGGTGTTCTGCGTAACCTCGGCGAGCGATTCGAGGAGAGCTGCGTCGGTGGCTACAGACTGGCCGGCCGCCGTTCCGGCCACTACCATACCCGACATGGAGTCCTGCTCCGGGTCGGGTTGTTGCTGCTGTTGCTGATGAAACGCTATGTTACCCTGTTGGATGCCACCGACTATTTGCACCTGAGCAGCACCGGTCGTACCGGCGGTCGCTTGTTGCTGCGGTGGCCCCGGCTGCATCTGGCCAGATGGTGCCATCACCTACAATTCACATATCTAGTTACCAAGAAAACTAAAAAATACTTTACTTAACTCTGCAATTATATTAGTAATCATCAAAATTACACTTAATTCTTCGTTAAGCATTTAATAGCTAGTAAAGCTAGATTTTGTCGATCCCTTTTTTTTCAATAAGATAAAAATATAAAAAGTATCGAAATAATAAACCTTAATATCAAAATATTAAAGAATTGTCTGTTTAGACAATTTTATACAATTCAGTTCGCTTTTGCAGACAAATGAAATAATCACTTTCAATTTTTACTAGGGTCGGAAAGATTCTTACCTTACCGATTTTTGCATATAACGAAATATATACAGATAGAGATTGATTTGTAAAAAAAACTCTTTGTGAGCACCTCGGTAACAATGTAAACATTATGTGGTTCAAGTTCCACGAAATTCCATCCACAATTCACAAAGATTTTTGTTGTCGAAAATTTCGGAGGTAAAATTTTTTGTGAACTACTAACGAAATTTTCGAGGACAAAAATTAATCTCCATCTTTATATATTTCGTTAAAAAAGAACCGGTAAGGTAGGAAGTTTTCCGACCCTAGCACGTTCGCCTAAAAGAAAAAATAAAACTGAAGATAATTGAACCATGTATTAATAAATCCAAATATACTTTGTTCTCTGTTATTAAACATATAATTGTCTTTAAAATTCATTTTAAAATTACGGGTCGCTGACATTGTGAAACCACGTTACCTGTGACTGCGGCTGCAACTGCTGCGGTTGCTGTTGCTGAGGCGGCGCAGCACTCGGCGGAGGAACTTTGTGGATACTCTGCATGCCCTGCATTCCCTGCATGGCAGCTAGTGACTCGGGAATTTGCGTCTGCTGAGGCTGGTGTTGTGATGTCGGCTGCTGTTGCTGAGACACAAGGATACTCGCAGGTTGAGAACCTTGGGGTGCACCAGGGGCGGACTGACACACATTTTGCGCCTGGGGCGGCATCGTTTGACCTTGCGAGTTCACTGGAACGTACGTCGCCTCGTCTTGTGGATGTGCCATATTCTGCTGCTGTTGGGCTGCTACGTTCGTATTTGGTTGCGAGACAGGGCTGCAAGCCATACAAATAATTTAAAGTATTGATAATAATTTGGATCTAATGTAATGATTACTCTTTTTTATACACTCGAAAATGTTCAAACTCTATCCTCTTATACAAATATAATTTGCTACAGTAAAACCTATTTCGTAAAGTATGTTTTCTCTTGTATAAAAATTCTATTCGAGATCTTTTGGAATTCAATTGATAAAATAACGAGAAGCGAGGAAACGCACCATCCTTGTTGCGTGAGTAACGGAATAGCGCCCTGGGGCATGCTCTGCGTCTGTGACATACTGTTCGGATGCGCGGATTGAAGATTAGTCGGTAACGTGGCACCCTGACCGGTCCCCTGTTGCTGCTGTTGCTGCGTCTGCGAGGCCGAGGATTGGAAGTATTGCGGTGGTACTTGCTGCTGCTGCGTCGGCACAGCATAACCACCGGGTCCTATCGACGGATGCTGCTGCTGCTGTTGCTGTTGCTGTTGTTGTTGTTGCTGCTGCTGCTGTTGGACCTCTTGGTGCAGAGGGCCATTCGCTTCAATTGTGATGCCTTTGTCGTCGACGACCTGTTGCTGCTTATTAACGGCGTCCGGCACTACGATGCCGGTATCCGTCACGCCATATGATATGCAGACCTCGTTGGGATCGGACACCTTGGGTGTGCTTATAGCCGTCGGCTGATTCACCGACGTATGGTCCAGGTAGTCCATGCAGGTCCATCTACCGCGTTTGAAAGGTTCCGTGCTCTCGATCTTCACGACTTTAAACCTTTCGTTTCTCCCTGCAATTATAAATGAATTAGTTTCTCCGTTTCGAAATCTACTGAATTCATATTGTAAAACGAAAGCTGGACAGAGAAATTTGATGGACAGACGAGGGAGTGTAACTCATATTTGTTGCTTACCATGCGAATGTACTTCTCGCAGATCGGCATCTTGTTTGGCGCTGCTGGATAACAAGTTGATGATATTGTTATCCGTGACGGATGCAATGTCCAGAGTATTGATGTTGCTATCGTTGGTGGAGTTATTGGCATTGTTCGCTTCCGAGGACGGCACTATCGCTAAGCCGTACTGCGAGCTCGTGGGTATGACCGGCGCTGTGCTAAGAGCCGCGTTACTGGTGTTAAAGAATACGTCGTCCTTTGAGAAGGTGTCCTCAGAGTAGCTTGGCGTCTCGATGTCCGTCAGTCTCGAGTGCTCGACGCTGTTGTCCTCCGTGTGGGATTCGTCGAGGTCGTCGTTCGAGTCCTCGCCGGTGTCGTTGCTCATACGACAGCCGACCGTGACACTGGTTATTTGGAAGGACGAGGTCTTCTTGGTACGGCATTGGGCGGCATTGTTCGGGTTATTGGGCGTCGAGTTGCCGAGCGGTATCGGCAATGAGCCCAATGATTGACCATGGTGGTGATGGTGATGCTGCTGGATTTTGCCTGTGTGCACAAATTTTACACGAATTAACAACATAACTATAGATAACTAGATAATAAGTTAGGAAGAACAGTCTAGTGATTAGTATGATTCATATTTTTTTTCCAAGAATATGATTCACAAGTGTCTTTTTGTGAAATAAAGTATCAAGAAAAATTTAAGTCATAATTTGGGCGCAAAAAGTAATTGAAATAAATACATTATAATACATATTTATGAATCATCCTTTAATGTTCCACGTGTCAAAAATTAGCGAATATAATTTTAAAAAATCTAAATGAAAAGAGAATAGATGGGTAGAACATAGTAATAGCAGCCAGTGACGCGTTTGAACAAAAGTTCGTTACTTTATAAGTACTAGTAGTCTGTTACGAAAATAAACGAAATAGTCGATTTCGCATTGTCACAGGAGCGGAATGCTAATAGCAAAGCGACACGCGAAATTATATCTTAAAATATTCACGTACAAATAAAGAGAACGAAACAAAACTTTACTAATACGGACTCTTTTTTCAGTCACAAAGCGGCATTACTTTTTGCAATTGTCATGAGTTGCACGAAGAACATTGTGGGAGTCGATAAGTGCCTAATCTGCAAATACATTGTTTGACGAAGATTTAGCAAAGCACGTGACAACATTAAAACGTGCAACGGATGAATGAAAAATATTGCGAATAAAGAAAAGACTGGTAAATCTGCGAACCAGGATTGTCGATCGGCTCGCCGAGCCGTATCGTCTCGGTAGTAGTTCGGTGCACCGGCGCCGATATCTTGCGGGCGGGCATCTGTCCGGAGCCGCCGCCGTCCGCAGGCGATGATAGCTTGTGCGACGGCTTCCTAAGGACATTGTCCGCCATTTCGCCGTTGTTGCTGTTTCACGCCCCTGCCGTTTAGCAGGCAACGTAGGTCAGAGCGATACGAGGCGCCTTCTGATGCTGATAATGCTGCTGCTTCTTCTTCTGCTGCGTACCCCAGCGTGTGCTTGCCTGTTCCGGGGCGCATAGTAGACACGACATGTCGTCGTGACGCAGCACAGCTGAGCGCCCGCTCGTCCGACGACGATGACGACGAGATACCGAGAGGACGGTCCAGTTTCCTGAAAAGTAATCGGTTGCATTAGATTTTAGGCTCTTCTTCCTTTTTTTTTTTTTTTTTAATAACACTCGATAATTTATGCGAATTGGGTGATTTTATTGATTTGTATTATTTTAGTGAGCTGTAAAAATGTATGCACATTTTATTTAAGTATATGAGTCAATGTGGAGAAATAAATTAGTTCTAAAAGTATTTAAATATAATGTGTTTAAACATTGTGTTTGGATATTCAGCTGTTAGAATAAGTAGAGCTATAAATGAGAAGTATTATCATTGCAATCAATCAATTGAAAGCTATGATTCATGCATAACTTGTAATATGAATCACATACAATATAGGATTTACATAAGAGGTAGGTGTAATTATTTATAAATTTCTCATAAATTATAATGGTCGAATATTTCAGTCGTGTTAAGCTGGTTAGGCAGCTTATTACTCATATTATCATATAAGTATGTCAAAACTACAATATATGAAGATGATAATATAAAAATATTTTTTTTCTAACAAATTCTAGAAATCAGTATGGAATAATTTAGTTTTAATGGTCAAAATGATAATGTTTAGAAGAAGAAAATACATATATAAGAAGAAGCACATTGTGTAACAAAAATTTATTGTAGATTATTAATTAGAGATTTATGAAGATACATTATGTAGTCTAATAATAAATAAAAAAATTGTGTAAATTATATTATGCATTTATAAAGTTTTTATGTGAACGGACAGATTAGATCTATGACATAAATCATATGAATGACTTTAGGATGATATATATCTAATTATTAATTAAATGTGATAGAATAACCTTGTAGCATGAGTGTTCATCTACTAAAATACATGAATTTTTGAAAAACTCATATAAGATATAAACTAAAATCAAGAATAATCTGCAGCGTTATAGAATATTTGAAAAGTGGATTTTCCAATGAGTTTTCTTTGAAGCTGATGTTTATAGTAAAACCTAACCTCACTATTTAAATGATGAATATATCAGAACCATCTTTTTCATTGTTCAATGAAGATGTATATTAAATTTAATTCAATATAAATTTAATAAATAGTAATAATTAAATATCCATGAAAAAAATTCGTTATAAAATTTAATTATTCGTATGAAACATTGAAAACATGCACATAAGAATTTCTCAAAGTTTGTGAAATATGTCGGAGTTTAAATACAACTTTGTACTATTATTCTATTTACTAAAAAGAATATAGTACAGATATCAAAATATCTATTAATGGTACGATGATTTCAAGCTCTAATACCGTTTAACCACAAAATCATCACTATTCACAGTTTAATAATACTTCAGGTTTCAAAAACCACAACGTAACCACAAAATAACCTCTACTCAGTTTAAATACTTTAAATTTTATGATACAGCAAATTACTCTATTAAACCTGCATAGCAATCAAAGTAGCAAAAGAATATAGATTGAATTAAATGAAATAGTATTTAAATAAACTTTCTATAATTTATAATAATAATAAGTATTTAAAATAGTAAAGAAGACTCTTATCCATTCGAACTTGAAGAAATATGGAACTTATGCTCAACTGAGTATAAAATAAACCTTCTAGATACAGATTTACTTGAAAAGAAATTGAGGAACTTAGATATCGATATCTTCCTTTTGGAACACCTGATCACAACACCAGCACTGTAATTTCCATGGCTCCAAAATGAAAAGGACCTTAAAAATCTGCAGAACTACCATCGAAATGAATCCAGCGAATAAAAAGTGACACAGAAAAACGTGTCCAGTGTGTTAAGCACATGAACACCTCATTGAACGAGTCTCACACAATGATAATTAAACCATTTAAAGCTACCGTAACAGCTTACGGTACATTCTGCAAAAGTCAAATGGACAATGGACACTCATACACTGGCCTGCAGTAGAGGTAAGCAAAAAGAAAACGAAAAGAAAAAAAAAGAGGTAGGAAGAGAAGAAGAGGAAGAGAAATCTGCCAACCTAAGCTCCTTCGTGCGTCAATGCGTGTCTGGCTCTATCTGTGCGTTCACCTAAAACGAACGTGATTTGAAAATCGATGTTTTCCTGTGACGAACGAGTGAGTAATAATATTAATTCCGCCACTGGCTCTGCTGCGTATACACACACTTACCCTTCCGTTGCTCAACTGCCTTCCGTGTTTTTTCCCTCCTCTCACTCTCCTTCTCTCTCGCGCACTTTATATGAAATAATTTTGCTCTCTTTGGCTCGGGTCCGTTGATGTGTTCCCCGTCGCCGCCGATTTTCCCCTCACTCCCCTGTGCCTCAGTGTTTAACCTGTCTACAGGCGAGACGTTGACAGTTCAGCAGCATTTCATCAGACGAAGGAGAGGTTCTTCGCCGCCGCCTGACTTCTACCTCCTCCTCCTCCTCCTTTTTCGCTCTCTCTCTCGCGCGTGCTCTTGCTCTCCTCGACTCGCAACACTAGGCTCACCGAAAAATCGTTCCCTCTCCTTCTCCTCCTCCTCCACTTCTTCTCCGTCCTGACGTCCTTCGCATGTGTGCTTATGCGCTCATGTGCAAGTGCACAATACTGCTGCTTGTTACACGTTATGTGCCTATATCTATATGTGTAATGGATGTTCGGTGTGGGTTCGGCGAGAAATCCCGGAGAGAAAGAGAGAGAGAGAGAGAGAGAGAGAGGAGATACGGGACGACCACGCACAGGGAGAGACGTATACTCGAGCGATAGGTATATAGAGAAAGAGAGAGAGAAGTGTATTACGAGAACGATATGTATCAAGCGAGTGTAATGATACACGATCTATCTGTCGGTCTGCTTCATGGCTCTCTCTCGCAGTGCTCGGCTCCGCTCCACATTTCACGTCGACGTGTGCGTGGGGGTCTGAGGGAGAGCGACTGAGCGACACACGAGCACACGACCTGCAGACGCACACTTTTTTTCTCCTTTCTGCCCTCCTTCACCTCCTACTCCCTACGGTCTCTACTGGTCAATTCTGCACGCGGGGTGCCCTTTTCCTTCCTTTTCGTACCTATATAGGAACAACAACTGGCTATCGGGAGGGCCCTCTCCTTGTGACCTTCTTTTCCTCCGTTTCCTCCGCAGCTCCTTCCTTTCTTTTTTTACAATTTTGTTTTACAAACTCCTGCCGCCCTCGTCCATCGTGGCCCGTGGGTGTCCTCTCTTAAGCGCCCGACGACACGACACGACGACGACTCACCGACGACACCGACCTCTCTCGACTCTCGCACACACGTACACAAGGATAGGTTATGTTCCGTCTTTCTTTACAGAGAGAGCTCCTTTTCTCTCTCTCTCGCTTCAGCTAGTCTCACAGCTCTGTCTCTCCCCTTTGGCAGATGGAGTTTAAAAATGGCTGCGCCGAAGTATATAATCGCGCATACGCGTGCGTGCGTGTGTCAGCGCGAGCGAGCTGCGAGCCAGAGAACTAAGAGAACTGTAGAGAAGGAAGAAAGATGGGGTTATGGAGATATAGAGGTAGAACGAGACAGGAGTATGATGTGTACCTGTGTACGTAGGAGGAAACGAGAGGAGAGAGAGGGAGAGAGAGAGAGAGAGAGCCGGGACTCGGGACTCGGGAGGTCAAAAAATTATATCAGATGGAGAGACACACACAATCCGGGCAGGCAGACCGCACGCACACCGTTGTTAGGCAGCTATATAGACTTAGAGTCTCTATTGTGGAGAGATGAGATTCACGCAAACGGACAGGTGGCGAACTCTTGCGACGCCGGCAGCACATTGTTGGCGAAAGGAGAACGTTGATTGGGCACTTTTTGCGCTCTTCCGATATATATAAAATATGCACACGTACAAGTACAACCTATGTCCTATATACATACATATATTCGCCGGCGTAGTGGAATTCGCGCATGTGTATAGGACTGGAGCGAAAGTTCGTGCGAATTGCGATAGTGCGACTGCGTGCAGCTATAGGGCTTTTTCGAATTTCCCGCGGGGCTGGTTTTGCGCGTAACGATTTTTATGCGAATTATTAAGATTCTGGGGTTATGAATGAAAAGTTTCATTGGATTTGTCACTCACTTTGTTAACGTGTACTTTATCGGTTGTTTCGATTACAATCAATATTTTAATGGCTATATAATGATGACTTAGAGATAAAAGAAATGATTTATTCCGGCTGTAAAAAAAGTGAGCAATAGATAAGTACTTTTCGCTTTACAGGTTTCATTACGAGGTCGTTTTAGTTTAACTGAATAAGTTTGTTAAAAAAAGGAGATTTTATTTCGTTTCATTTTTAAGTTTTCCTATGCATATATTTTTCCTTTGAGCAAAATATACATTTATTATAATATACATTTTCAAAATTCTCAGAGTAAAATAGTTATATATTTATTATTAGTTAATCTTTTGATGGCATATTAACCCATTAACGACCAAGACCCC
>UELV01000695.1:0-18636 GCA_900490015.1 Megastigmus stigmatizans
GTCTTATATGGGCATTCGGCATGCGTACCTCGGGCCGTATTTAAGTAGCGTCTGACGCAGGGCCATGGGACGAAATACATTAAATAAAATAAAAATACAAATAACAAAAAGTCTCTTATAAACGAATTATTCGGATTTACGAGAGCAGGAGCGAGAAATGGGATTAGTGTGTACGAGTGAGAGAGAGAAAGAGAGAGAGAGAGAGAGAGAAAAATCAAACGTTTATTAGTTGATTTCTATTGTCATATACATATAAATATATAAATAATATGGCTGTTGATATTATTATTATTACTATTATTATATTATTATATATAATAATGACTACAATTACCATTATTACATTATTAGTATTTTATAATAAAAAGCACAAGAAAAAAGTGAAACCAAAAAAAAAAAGATAACCACGAAGAAAAGAAAAGTCTGTACAAAATGAGATTCGACGAGCGGATGAAGCGCGACTGTATATGTATGTATAAGGATGTTAAAAGTATGGCTTTGCGCTTCGGTCATTCCATTTTACGGACGCGGCCTGTGCCAGTGCGCGAGCGCGTCTCGACCGCGAATCTTGGTATATATATATATATATACGTCGAATCTTTGCGACGCGCGCACCAACACCAACACCATTGTTATTGAATAATGAATAAAAAGTCGTGATGGGAGGGGGGGGGGGGACAAAGACAAAATGCAACAATGCCATGCGCAAAGTCATACGCGTGTATAACGAATAAGAGGAAAGGGGGAAAAGAAAAACAAAAGAAACAAAAAAAAAGGCGATGCCCTGCCACGGTGCACGACAGTCTGCCAAACGAGCACAGTCTCTCTCACCTGACGCGTGCATCATTCTCTCTAACGTATAATTTATTTATAGGTCGTTGTTTTATTCGCGGCGGTTCCGACTTTTTTCCCCGTCTTTTCGTTTCTTTTTTTTCTATACGAAAAAGGAGAAAAAAGTTGATTAAAAATAAAACAAAAAAAAAAGTGGTAATATATAATAAAGAGATAAAAAAGGTCGCGTTATAGACAATGTTGTTTCTATATAAGACTATACAAGTGCCAAAGATTTGACCCAAGGACTAATCACTCTTAAAATCTCGTTTACCGTGAATTTATATTGTACCTCGTCGAGTGTACCTGTATACATCGTTTTGCGATATACATCACCAACAAGAAGTTCTTGCGTTTCATACACCAAATATTGGTTCTATAGGGGCGTAATAATATCCGCTTCGAGCGAGACTCGCGGCCCGGCCCCTCGCTCTTATTATATACATACACCGAATCGCAATAAATAGTATTTTACACTCATGCCACATTAACGTAACCAACTGTCGATTTTTTACATTGTCGCGCGTTACCGTATAGCTGTACATATAAAAGGTACTACGCGAGCTCAGTGGCTCCGTCTATTACCTCGTGAACAAAAAAAGAAGAAGAAGAAGAAGAAGAAGAAGAAGAAAGATACACAATAAATCGAGTCTCGATCGAAGCGGCATTGCCACCATGAGACAATGTAAGCGCACAGCCGAATTATTGCGCACACACTCGCCTAACTGCCAAAAATCAACTGTGTATAACTGTATAACCAACTTTTTCACCCTCTTTACATATCCTGAATTTCAGCGGAAAAAAAAACGTTTGCGAAAGACTGGACAAAATAAATAAGTGTAAATGTTATTAAGCAAGTCGAAGCACTGAAAACGAATATCTATATTCCGAAATTCTTATCGCGGCGAATTCCACCGGAGACAAAAACAAACCAAAAAAGACATACATACACCACACAAACTTTGATAATCAGCAAATGGAATTAATGTTTTTCGATTGAATAAGATTCTAAACTTTAGGTAAGAACGAATCCTATATTACTAAGTCAGTATTTCAGTCGTCTTTACGACGTTGTTTCATTAACTAAATAATGGATAAGCAAGAATACGAGCAAATGTTTTATACCTCGATACTGTGTGTAGTAACACTAGTTTTTGGAGTGATTAACCTCTTGGATATGACTTTTCGAAGGCTGAAAATACGTACGACCGTTGTATAAGCATCAACCTTGTCCGTTTTTAGATGTTATATGCGAGAGACAATTTGAAAAGTCGATCGACAATGGCTTGATTTTCTCCGACAAGGCAATGAGGTCGTATTACGATTTTTAGACGACCAGTAGAATGACTGTACCTAATGTTCGACTGCGAAATTAGGAGACGCGCAATTAGAAGAAAATAAAATAACAAAAATAAAAAACACATAAATACACACACACACACACACACACACACACATACACACATACACACATGCGCGCGCGCACACACACAACGCAAGTACTCTTCAAATGAATGTATTAAGACGATACGGCGTTTCCAAGTATTGTATGTCGATCTGCACGATCGATTAAATAAATTGACATCGTTTAAGGTAAACTGTACTAATGATTTTCTTATTTCACCGCCTTATACCCAATACATTCCCAGTCCTTTATTTGTATCCCGTCAACTTCATCTCGTCTCGTAAGCATATATAACAAGCAAAGTGCACGCATTGAAAATAAAATATGCAGTGTGGCATTGTGGTTTGAACGCATCATCGATTTATTCAATTTATTTCACAAAAATACAAACAGCGTACATATCTATGAGCTCGTTTAACGTGCCCTGGTCATTGTGTACGAGAATATATGTACCCAGAAATAGCCGCGCGTAACAAGTTAAAAGAAAGGAAGACAGAGAGAGAGAGAGAGAGAGAGAGAGAGAGAAACAGGAACGTCTATATACTTTTAGTAGCCAGTCAACTCGGCAAACGTTGAATCCAAGTCGTCGCAAATGTACTTATACTTTTCTTTTTCTTTGCGCAGCCGCTCTGAAACATAAAATAACTTATTGGTATCTGCAGCAGCTCCGTCGTCAGCTGCCTACTTTTTTTTCTCCGCCTCGCAACTCTCCCTCCATATTTTTTTTTTGTCCCTACCTTCCCTCAGATCAAGCTCCGCCAAATAAGATTTCACCGACTTTTCCGCGAAAACAGCCCGTTTTTCCGTCTCGTTCAATCGCATTTTCAAACTTCGCAGCTGGCTCTTGAATTCCTCCACGCGCTGATTGGCCTGAACGTAATTCAATTGAGAAATGGCTTTTTGCTTTGTTTCGCTCTTTGCAATGTATATATATAGATTGCCGCGGATAGAAAAGTATTTACGAAAATATTTTATATACCTTTTCCTCGGAAACTTCCAGTGATTTGAGAATGTTGCCAACTATGAAAAGTTTGTCCTCCTTCTCAGCTATTTTCCTAGAATATATGAGTTATACGAAACATATTACGAGTATCGAGATTTCACTCTAATTTATTACAATTAAACTATATGATTTAACAATTATTTATCAAGCGATATAGATTATCAAAATTTACGTTCAATCGAATAATACTATTATTTTTTGTTTAAGTATAATTAAAAGCGATTTGATTTATCCTGTTAAGAGAATTTTAATTATAAGCTAATTCAATAAATACATATCGAAAGCAAATGCTTGTTAACTGTTATAAAGTAAGTACATAAAAAAACAAAAACGATGGAAAAGTAACTTTGGTGGAACGGAGCATTGAGCGAACCAAAATATTCGAGAATAAAAACATAATGCCAATTAGTACAAGTAAGTATATGTATGTATAATCGGATAATCGATCTGTAGTTTATACGTACGCCTCGGTACTTTTGACCCTCTCCTCGACAGCCTCGAGCTCGTCCTCAACGAGTGCCAATTGCCTGGAGATCTTTTCCGACTTGGCATCCGCGTCCTCTGCCTCGACTCTTGCCACCTTCAGCTGCGCCGTCAGATAATCCATCCTCTCCTCGTCCAACTTGCTACGATTCTCCAGAACCCTGCAGATTCTGCGTGGCATGCAAATAAGTTTATCTCTCGTCAGCGACTATGTCTATCTCCCTATCTCTCCTTGAAAAAGTTGGTGCGCGGCAAACAAAAAGGAGGGAGGAGGGGGAAAAAAGAAAAGAAAAAACTCTAGCAACCTTTTCGCATCCTCGACAGTGTGAAGGGCCTGGGTGAGTTTTGTTTGGGCGATCGTTCGGCGCTCCTCCGACTTCTCCAGATTACCCATGCACTGCTGCATTTTTCTGTTGAGCATCGCCAGCTCCGATTGCACCTAATTGGAAGAAAAAAAAAAGTAAGCTCAGCTGATCGTATGGCCCTCCGTGGCGCATAAGCCTTTAAATATAATTTTCACTGCACCCGCGCCGCCTCGATGTCTCACTCATAATACTGACCATTAGATAAGCCTTTTCCTTGCTCTCGAGATTGACGTTGGACTTGCCGAGCTGCTGTCTCGCCACCTCCAAGTCACCTCTCATTTGCCCCAACTTTTTCCCCAGCTCCTCGACCTGATCTTTCAGCTTCTCCTCGCGTCCGCTCGCTTCTTTCGCCTGCAGCTCGCACGTGTCGGCTCGGTCTATCGCCAGATCTTTTTCGATCTTCAGCGTTTGCAATTTCTTCTTGATCGCATTCATAGCGAATCCCTTGGATTCAGCTTAAACCCTTATACTTATACAATTGATAGTGTATTTTATATCGGTCGCTATAAATTTATGATATTTTCTTCGTTTTTTTTTCTTCTTCTTTTTTACGCAAATTCAAATCATTTATTTAAATGTTTCGAAACATTCAGATATATACGTGAAATTTGCGCCAATACCGATGAAGCAATTCTAATACTTTTTATATATATATGTATATGGAGAGAGTCGATGGAAATCAGTGTGGCGTGTTTCACCAAGTAGTAACAGACTAATCACAAGCTGGTGGGTTACTGTACTCACCGACCGACAAGAACATTGCTTTATAGACTTGAAATAATGTAAAAAAAAGCCATGGCAGTTGTTATTTTTTTTTTCTTGCTAGTTGGAGCTCATAGCGAATTCTTCGACACGCGCATACATGCGTCTGTGTATATATATATATATGTGTGTGCCCTCAAGATTCAGCGCTCCAACACATGCGTCTTGCTTCTTTGGCTTCCCCCTCTGCGCTTCTTCTTTCTCTTTCTTTTTTTCTTTTCCACCCCTCTCTCTTTCTCTCTCCCCACCCCTTCTTCCCACTAACTCTTAACTAATGAATAAATATATATATATATACGATTTGGGAAATGATATGTTGGACTAAGGATATACATAAATCGATGGGAGGAGGGAATATAGATATACACATATTAAGTTTTAACACAATTCAATTATTACGAATAAACGAGTTGTATTGTTCAATTAAAGTTACATCGTTTGATACATATGATTGATGTCTCATTTAAAATTAACTGCGGTCTTATGTTGCATTTTGTACATGCGATAAACAATATATATATATATAGAAAAATTCAGTGAAGCGAAAGATGAGATAAAGAAAAAGAAAAAAAAAGCCACAAATATATCATTATACGCTGTATCGATTTACCTTTGAGCATAGAAAGAATTCAACGCGTTTGAGCACACCTGAACAAAAATACTCAGCAGCTTCGTGTGTCGCATTATATGTAGTGATATCGTCAGCCAAATCAAGCTAAGCCAAGCATTAGAAAAAACAGGAGCAAGCTCCGCATTATATATAGCAGCCAACAACGCAAAACCACATGTCTGTGTGTGTGTGTATGTGTGTGTGTCTCTCTGTGTGCGTGTGCGAGTTAACGTCTGTGTATGTGTGTGTGTGTGTGCGTGTATGCGCGAATGCGGTGTGCCGTAATAATCGTGAAGTGATAATGTCGAATCGCGGAGTGCGATGTGACAAAGCCAAATAATAATAATAATAATAATGAAGCAGCATAATTATGGTAAAGATTTATGATACATGAAGCACGACTGCAGGCCTGGCGTAGCGTGGAATAGAAAGAGTTATATATATAGACAGAAACTTATCGTCTAGAAGCCTGTCAACTCGGCGAACGTTGAGTCCAGATCGTCACAGAGCGCCTTGTACTTTTCCTTCTCTTCTCGCAGCTCGTCTGAAAGTGAATAATAAAAAAAAAAGATAAATAATAACGCAGTTTGCGCATCGCGACTCCTTTTGCACCCGGAAAAACAATAAAAATGGCAAATATGAGCTTTGTTACCTTCTTTGAAATCGACCTCTTTGAGGAGCATCTTCACTGTTCTCTCGGCGATAATGGCACGCTTCTCCGCCTCTTTCAGTCGCTTCTTCAATTCCTTCAACTGATCCTTCATATCCACCACTCGTGCGTTCGCCTATATACAAAAAAAAAACAGTTCGAGATAAGACACACATCCAAGACACCTATATCGATCTGTTCGATCGAAAAATGCAATATACAATCTGCGAGTAACTCACTTTTTCCTCCGACACAACCAGAGACTTGACGATATTCTGTACGATGAAGAGCTCATCCTCTCGCTCGATGATTTTTCTGTTGACAGACCAAGGCGATCTCTCATGTAATGAAAGGGGCATTTATATAGGTATAACAATTGTATAATACATATATACATGTATATATACTAACGCTTCGCTCGTTTTGACTCGCTCCTCGGCAGCTTCCAGCTCCTCCTCCACAAACTGCAGCTTCTTCGCGACGTCGTCGGACTTGGTGTCGGCGTCCTCGGCCAGGAGCCTCGCGTCTTTCAGCTCCGACGTTAGTTTTTCCATGCGCTCCTCGTCCAATCGGCTCCTCTCCTCCAATACTTTGCACATTCTGCAAATCACAGTCGCAAATATATTGGTATTGAAAAACGAAAAAAAAAAAGGAAGAAAAAAAAACTGCTATAACAACTCAAAGGTGCTGTAAAGATCATGTTTGTTGGGCCAGATAATTTGAAACGATGGAATCCGTGGCGGTGCAGCCACTTGGGATATTTTACCTTCTCGCATCGTCGTTGAGCTCAGTGGCACGCGCCAGTTTCACCGTGGCCGACAGTCTAAGCTCCTCCTTCTTGAACAGCTGCGTCTCGATATCCTGGACCCTCTTGGTCATGGAGGTACGGTCCTGCTCCGCCTGCAAACGATCATCCCCGCAAATCGGTCACTTGTACACCCCACTTATATATATATACATATACATATAGGAATGATCGAAATCGTCTTGGAAGGTATTATATATATATATATATATGTACATAGAGGACGAGAGCAGCGGTAAAACGCGGAAAGGAAGACATTAGCAGCCGAGCGCGTGTATCAATGCGACATATGGCTTACCTTGGCGTAAGCCTTCTCGCAGCGCTCGAGCTCCGTAGTCGAGGTCTCGAGGTTAATCTTGCTGTCCTCGTAATCCTTCTCCATCTGGACGAGCTTCTTCTCGAGATCGCGCACCTCGTCGTAGAGCTTGTCGGCCCGAAAGTTCTCGGCTTTGGCCTTCACCTCGTTCACCTCGACCTTCTCGTTGGCCGTGTCCATCTCCATCTTAAGTGCCGCGATTTTCTTCTTGATCGCCTCCATGGTGGTGATACGCTGGAGAGATCTGGAGTATCCGAGCTGTCAAAGGGTCCGCAAGCGCGCTAATTATACGCGTCCGTCTGTATAACGCACTGTGTATCCTGCGCTGAGGTCCCCACTTGCGGAGGGCTGGAAAGAAAGCGCGAAGCGATAGCGGCAGAGGCAAAGCGGTGCCCTGCAGCTCTCCAAGTGTGCAGGTGCAGGTGTTAGGCGAGGGAAAGAGAGAGAGAGAGAGAGAGAGAGAGAGATTATAGAGGGAAAAGTGGCGTTAAAATAACCGGCAGGTTAAACTGCGACTCACTGTTACTCTATGCACTGTCCCACCCAGGTGACGGCTGGCCTCCTCGCGCAGAATGTGTGGAACTGGATGCCTTGGTAAGCGAGGCTAAAATAAAACTATAAAACCGAGCGGCCTACGCGGACACCCTTTACCCCCTATAGCATCTCGTTCGCTCACTCGCGCGCGCCCCACCGATCGAATCCAATTCTATTAATTGCCCCGCGCGGGATCTCTTGGCTCCTGTCCCGATTCTCTCTCTCTCTGTCTCTCTCTGATCGGCTTTTTCACACAGACACACACACAGGACAGACTCCCTCGGTGCACTGCTGTATTATGCGCCGCCCGAAATGCGATCTCCGCCTCCCTGCCGTGCTATTTTCGGACAAAAAGTTTCGCGTTCCTGTTTTTAAACCCCTCCGCTCGCCCCTACCCCCGCCAACCACACGTAACGGAGTCTCTCTCTCTCTGTGTCTCGTTGCACTGGCATTGTTGTAAACAGAGCAGCGGTGCGGCGCCCTGTACTCAGCGGCTATACCCAGCTCTCTGAGCCTCTGCCTAATGCGGACCTTATAATCCCCCTCATCACCTGAACCGCGCGCGCACAAGCGACCGCCACTTTTGAATCTGCCGCGCCTCGCTCCGCGCGACACACGCTTTGCGCGCCATCATCCCCGGCATATATATATATTATGCGTTCATGCGCACTGATAACCCTCCCCCCCCCCATCTGATATCACATAGGGTAAACGTCCCAATCACTGTGGTATCGATTAAAATAAAGAAATCTTACGGCTTAAGCTGTACTGTTCCTTTAGGAAAAAATTATAAGTATATTTAGCTATAAAATACACCGTCTTTAGCGGCAAAAAGGTTATTTTTCTCCTGTTAAAGGTTTATTTAAACGATATAAAGCCGCCAAAAAGCAGTATTTGGTACATTTCAATGTTAAATTTCACGTACCTATTACTGCGATGTTGGACTTACAACACGCAAACCTAAGCCTAATTTATATCTTGAAAGATGATATTAAAATTCACATAATTTTAAATGCTATTTGCTTTTAATATATAAATGAAATTTTAAATATATATCTTTTACAGTTCAAGATGAATATATCCGCAGTAAATGTACACGACGTACCGCAGTAATTGGTCCTACTGCTGATCGCTTCTGCTCCATTCGCAGTTATACGTACAACTTATACTTTTCGTATACTTTTCCCAATTATTTTTATGGTTGCAATTATTTTAATCGTCGAAATTAATTAAAGAGCTTCTTAGATAAAACAAAACTATTGAATTTTTATGCTTCACAATCAAAAAAATAGTCAATCAAATAGCAGCATCACCGTAATGCCGCAGTAATTGGAACGTTCATACTGTAACTATATGGGGCTGAAAAATTCAAAACACTCAACAATCTGCAGTTTTTTTTATTTCCATCATTTATTTATTATTTCCATTGAATTTTCGTGTATAAACTTGGTTTTTTTCCCTAAGCTTCGCATAATAGCAAGTATAAAAGAGATCAAACGGACAACTGTCTATGTGTACTGCGCTCGCGATGCTACTGCTGCTGGTGATGATGATTTTCGCTTTGACTCATCGTAGCCTAAGGATTAACTGGTTTTGCGGTTTTTATCAATTACGTATAGCACACGATCTATGCGCAACTCGCCATCGGCATAAGCACACACTGCAGTCTCTCATATAGATCTAAAGAACGCCGAGCCATAACACGTACAAGCGTTACTTTTTTTTCTTTCTTTTTTTCTTTCTTTTTTGCCTTTTTTGCTATACAAGATGTGAAAGAGCGATAGAAATATTTTTATTAAATACTGCATGTGCGCCAATTTATTTTTCTGTAAGATTAGTTTGTGCTGTAAATGTGGACACGGTGTTGAAATGCGCGCGAGAGCCGCGCTTAGTACTTGTAAGAAAAACATTTTGGAATTGTATCTGCGAATAATTGTGCTCGGAATAACATCGATCAAAGTCAAATATTTTTCGTAATACAATAGAAATCGTGGCTACTTAATCTAGCGAGAGAATCGTAGGTAAACGTCTACGACGATCTTAATAACATTTTTTTTTCTTTTCAAGTATAAAAGACACTTGTTTCATGTACAATATCTGACTATTGTACGTTTAAGCACCCGCAATAAGTCATAATAAATATGTAAGAAATATTTTACTTATATAACATCACTTGGAACTTGTACTCTATGGCATATGCATACAAAAATTGAAAAATTGAAAACACTGTAAAAAGCCGCCTTAATTGATACTTAGCTTTTACCAAGTACGTTCCAATAATAGACGTACGAAAGAATTCCTTACTTACAATTATATTGTATAAAAAATCTATCACAAATTAAGGAAATTAATCGAAATGTAACCTAATTGTATAAAAACTATCTTCTATCGATAACAATAGTAAAAAAATGTTTGTGTGGATTCATGACCACTGAAACACATTAAATTAAATAGTAATTTTTTTCATTAAGCTTAATCGATGCAAAAGCAATAAATAGTATACGGACTTTATCTCATATTTTAGCTTTTTTTTTTCTTTTAAATTGAAATTGTTATTTTTTCGTGCGATTGAATTTTTTATAAAAAGCTTTTAAGATATTTAAGAAAAGTAAGATCGTCATCTTGAAAGATTAGATCCAGTATCAGACTCTATAGCAGTCGACATTACGTAAGTTGGTGTGAATGACAACAAGACTTTAACAACATCTTCTCTCCCCAAAGCATGGAGTTGTCGTATGAGAGTGCCAACAGTGCATTCAGATCCTGCGCAGCTAAGTATCCTAAAATCAAATTTAATAACATAAATATGAACACTATTTAAAACTGCACTATCGATAATGACTGTATTAAACTTACCTCAAAGTAGGACTATTGATTGTACTATCAAATTGAGCAACCCTATCTCCTAAGCCAAGCCTTACAGTTAATAAACACCAATCTCTACCGAATGAATCGGGAGGATCTAGTAATTGCGCTAAGCGTCTTTGAATAGCAGGCTTAATATTTTTAACAGGTTGCTTTATTCCAGGCATACAATTTTCAATCGAAGTTAATCCACATCCTATTATATCCCAAACGCTCTCACGTTGCCCATTAAAAGGGTTTTTAAAGCACGCTTCTTGAAAATTTCTTTCCAATAAAGCTGAATTAATTAATGTAGGTTCCCAAGAGTGTATTACCTAAATAAATAACAAATGAAAATAACTATCGTCTAAAACAAGTTATAACGACATAAATATCAATTTCACATACTTCGTCGTAATCTCGCAATTGGCTAGGACTCTGCCAATGTCGTTCCAATAACATTCCAGGTGCAACAACTTCAATAGCAGCATCAACAGCATCAACAATAATTCCAAGAAGAGAAAAACATTGCGATCCTGTACCGCGAGGACCACGAACCCATACTTGAATGCACCCTTGATCTTCTTCTTCTAAAGTTACAATACATTCACATGGACCCAAACATAATTTCGAACCTCGCCACCATTGGTATAAGTCTGATTCATGGCAGTCCCATGATTGAGTAATTTTTCTCAATTGTACCTAAAGATTAAATTTTAAATCTGTATAAAAATAAGAAAATAAAAAAAAAACAATATAAAAATTTCAATTTAAACGTACTTGTAAATGTGGAAAAATTGGCAAAAGGTTGTATAACCGAGCTTCTACTGGACACAATCTAAATCCTGCATGTGGTGTAAGTATCAAGTTAGACGATGACCAGGGTTCCCATAGTCCTGGCAATCGTTCAATGAGATTTAAACAGGGAATTTCGTATTCCAATTCTTCATCATCAACTTCACACTATAATTGATAAATACTAACATTATTTAAAAATATGTATGTATAAGTAAATGAAAAAAATTAAGATTTTAAAATATTTAAATTTACCGAAACACATAAATTAAAAGCTTGTAAGACTTGTAAAGCTTGATTAGCTGGACAGGGACATCGAGCTTGAAAATCTTCCACGGTATAAACGCCAGTTGTTCTAACGCCTAAACGACTTTTTTGATCAGGACTTAATTGCCAACCTATTACATCTCTCCAGAGCCACTCAAGACTTAAAACGTATAAGTCACCAGGCAATATTAGACATTCCCCAAAAGCCTAAATAAATTTTTAAAGTTTAAAAATAATTCAAATTGCATTCTTTATATAAAATTGAACAAGAGCATACTTGTAATTGTTCCCCAAGTTGTTTACAGTGTTCTACAGATACCAGAGGGTTTACTTGTCTCACTTGATTAATAAATCCTTTTAAATCTAAAAACATAGGAGGATCTTCCAATGATTGCATATGAATACGCCAAGCTTCCATTAACCCGTTCCATGTAAGATCGTGTGTACTCTAAAAAATTATATTTAAATTGTATATGTATAATTTGAAAATAAAAGTTAACTAATAATAGTTTTCGATACAAGGTCGTGGAGTGCCTGGGATATAATGGTTTTGCGTGCGCGAATTACTAAATTTGCGCCAAGAGTGAGTTTCACGCACGACCTTTTAATAGGTTCTATTGAAAAATTTTGCTTACTTCAAGAAACTTTGCTCTTGAATTATTCAGGTAAGTACGAAGTAATTTCAAACCAGGACAAGATGGATTTGTAGCATCTAAAGCAACAACTTGTGGTTGTTCTCCTAATAGAGGTGTAAATTCTTTCAAAGAAGCTAATAAAGGTGCAAGAAGATTCATTCCATTTATATTATGAATAGGAGGTTCAGGAGCATAGGTTCCAACTAAAATGACCTGTATTTCAGTGCATTTTCCTGCAAAACCTAAAACAACATAAAAAAATTATAAGCTAAAAAGTACTATAAAAAAATTTTAATTGCTTTTGCGAAAGCTATCAGAAACTTACCTATATTTTCAGGCGGAATCCGATCCATTATAAATTGTAACCAAAATCGAGCTTGTTGCAATTGAACAGTAAGTGGCTGGCGTAGACTTATAGTTATTAAATGTACTTGCATTGGTGGCTGTATCATTAATGCTCGATGGTAAGAAACTAAATAATCCTCACGACCACATAATTCCCATAATACGCATTCTCCACCTATGATTATAATGAAATAATAAATTATAAAAAAAGATTGAATTATTATAATAATAAGCTAAAATATATTATATTAATAAACTTAAATACCAGCTTACCTATATTGCATCGATTTGTTTCGACACCAATTGTACTTTCGTATTCATTGTCACTATGCTCAAAACTAAGTGAATCATGCTTACTAGTAACATCTAATTCAATGCTGGGATCGCGCTGCAATAAAAATATAATTTATATTCATAATACATTATATTAATTTATTTAACATAAGAACTTCAAAAATAGCAACATACTTTTGGAGCATGACTCTGACTCTTCGACCTTTTAAAGAATCCAAAATTAAAAATACCAGATCTTAAAGAATTAACAAGTGATGATTTGCCTGATGCACAATGCCCTAGCAATCGAATATGCAAGCAATCTATGGGTCTCCGCGTTGGTTGTATCTGTTTGATGTATATTTCCCTTTGGGCTGACTAAAAAGATAAGAATCTCGTGAATAGAAACATATTTTACATTCGCGAATTTTAGAAATTTTTATTTCTTAAAACTAACATTTCGCAATTTATCCAGTAAACTTGCAATATCTGAATGACCATATTTAATGGCAGTGACATCTGCTCGAATGCCACGGTTTGTCTTATCTACATCACAGCCAGCCGTACATAAAAGTCTTGCAATATCAATATGGCCATATTTTGCAGCAATATGGAGAGGAGTTAAACCGTCCTTGTTGGTAGCGTCTAAATCTATCCCGTGATCTATTAAAAGTACTACGACCCCTTCATCTCCGGCTTTACATGCCACATGTAACAGAGTATCTCGATTCTGAAAATTATACCATTAGTTAAGTTATTTTATTTAACAAGGTTATCAAAATAGAAAAACAAAATATTGTAATGAAAAAAATCAAATATTATATATTTGTGCATAACAATGAAACGTACAAAGTCTTTTATATCTAGCGGCGCTCCTTGTTGCAATAAACGCGATATAGTTTGGATGCATCCTCCTTTTACTGCGCTGATAATAGCTTCTCCAAGTCCTTGGCAAGCTTGAGATTCCTGCATAGTAGCGTAAAAAATGTCACTCACTGACTCGATGGCGAACAACTTGTGTATCGAAAAAACTAAAAGGGAAAGTTGAGTATTTGCCCAGCTTGCGATTCCAGTGGTTTCATTTAGTGCACGCAATGCTAATTCCAGAATAATAATTCATTTTAAAAACACGTTTTTATAAAAAAAAAACAATTACTAACATTTTTTTGAGCACCAAAATTCAATGATGCAAAATTTTATTCAAATATAATTTTAGTCATAAATACTAAATTTTTATCCTAAATGAATTATTCAACTAGTTCTACAATTTCTCAGGAATGTAGGTCACATGAGTAAAATTCGCATTCTCACATTATATGAATCCACTGTACACAGAACTGGTACTAATGTTAATCTCAATCAGCATACTGTGTAGTGTGGGTATGTATAACAAAAATTAAATAAAAATTAATGTAAATGGAAAATTAATGTACGCAAGTGATTAGTACGCCAATAAAAACACAAGTCATAAGAGGCACTTGGAAGTAAAATATGAATCAATTTCTTGAATTGAAGAAGGAACACACCGTTACAATCCAGGGATGGGTGAGGCAGGATTCTGTAGTTCCTCTCTTCCTATAAAAACAAATAAGATTTTTAAAAAAATATTTTTAAAGTCAGATCCATAGTTAAAGTTATATTCATATTTAATTTAAATATAACATTAAAACTACAGATACTTACTTGGGATCCTTGATTAATAATGACTGTATAAAATCCTTAGCATATTCAGAGACATTTGAAAAATATTTTTCATCAAATTGATATTGACATGCTGCTACATTTGCATAAGTTTCTTGTTTATCTTCTCCCAAAAATGGTGATGCACCACTTAACAATATGTAAGTAAGAACACCAACAGCCCATAAATCAGTTCCTAAGCTTAGTGGTTCATAATTAACTATTTCTGGTGCAACAAACTCTGGTGTTCCAAAAAGAGCTCGGTGTTCAGAACCAGGTATCAATCGATGTGATAATCCAAGATCTGTTAATACACAATATAAATCATATATTGTTCAAAATTTTTTATTAAATTTAATCAGCTATAAATATTACCAATCAATTTTATACTGGGCATAGGTGGTGATGAAGATAATAGAATATTTTCAGGCTTTATATCCAAATGTGCAACTTGATGAGAATGCAAGTGACTAAGAGCTTTTAGAACTTGTCCAACCTTCAATGTTAAGTAATAATAAAATAATTAATATAGAATGGAGTGTAAATAAATGTTTGGTATAATTCAAACTTACTACATGAGCAGCTTCAGCTTCGTTAGAAGGCATCCAATGAAACAATTCTCCACCAGTAATTAATTCCAATAATAATACTACAGTAGTTCCAGTGTCTATTACTTTATATAATGATACAATATTTGGATGCCTTAATTGTGCTAACAATCCAGCTTCACGAGCTATAAAATAATAAGTTTGTAAGTATTTATAATATAAATACATAATTTTATGGAATAATTTTAAAATATCTTTATATTTTTACCAATGTCAGCTGCTGCAACTCCTCGAGTAACCCTTCGCTTTCTCATAATTTTGGCAGCATATTCTGCTCCACTTTTTTGCTCCACACATTTTCTAACAACTGCAAATTGACCTCTATAATGAAAATTATTTATTATAATCAATGTTTATTAGCTTCTAATATAATAGCAAATGTAAATAAAGAGCTACTTACTTTCCTATTTCTTCAAGTAGTTTATAATTCTTTTCAATCGGTTCATGAACAACTTCCATCAATGTATCCCATTCAAACCCTGTGAAATGTAAAATAAAACTTTATTATAAAATAAATTATTATATAGGCAAAATATTCATTGTTAAACAATTTATCTATCAAAGTCAAAATTAAAAATACACGATTGCTTAATTTAAATAACTACTGGATAAAACATGAAGACTATAAAATTACGTATGATTCCGTGTCTACTTATATATAACGATTAGCGTGCAGCAAGAATTATTGCAAGACATTAATAGTCAAACATCTGTCAAACGAATAAACGATACCTAAGTATGCGCGAAGGAAAAAGATGGAAAGCAATAAAAAGATAGAGGGAGTAAGTATTATAGAATTGCTAAACAGAGATAGAGTATCGACACTCCTTTAGGTTATGGAAAATAATTATCATACCATCGCTGCAAGTTCCCGATTGCCGCGAGCTGGTCGGCATCATCTCCCGCACATGAAGAAATTATTTTATCGTTCGATCTACAAACGAGTCTAATACGTTTTCTTGAAAATCCTTACATTGTGGCATTTGTGATCACTGTCATCAGACGCAGCCACTGTGCTCGTCGCTGTCGCACCAACCATTGCCGGCAGCGAGCCGCCCCACGCACTCACACAATCGATATAACATACATTTTCTCACCTACATCCTCATGGACGGTACACAAGCACACTCATGTATCCTCTGACTCTCGCTTTGCTCATGCAGTTTGCTCCTTTTTTCATCACACAGCGCAGCGGTATAGGCGCTGCACAGTGCACACGTCACAACGATCAAAATCGGAATCGACTTGCCTTAGTAAGGCTGCGGCCCACGTGTACGTGCCTTGAGCTTGCCAAAGTATATTTTTTCGCGCTCTTTTGTCTTCTAGTCTTCTACTCTACCGATATATACTTTTTCAAGTATAAAGTATATACTTATATATAGTCTCGCCAAATCTGAATTTGTAATTTGTCATTTTACATAAACGAGATACGACGATTTATGGACTTTTATGTTTGACATTTAAATTCCAATTCTATTTTGGTGTGAGCTGCTATTTATGTTCATCTGGACGCTGGCGAGTGGCGGATGGCGATAGCGATACCACATTATTACATACACATTACCACATGACAAACGCGCACGCATAAGCATTGGTGCTTTATTTAAATGGAATCCGATCTTTACTGTACTGATGCGTAAGGATAGATAAGTGTTTATAATGGCAAAAATAATGGCACCTCGCCGGGAAAATAAGTCTAACCTCAATTCTAGTTATATAAAAACTTACTACAGACAATTTAAAAATTGGAGCAATAATCAAGATAAATGGAGAAATCTTCTGGCCTTTGCGACAGATCCAAGAAAATTATTTTTACCTGCTTTGATATTCGTTCTTTCAGAAATTATTATAAATATTATAGTAATTGATAAAGTGCCTTATACGGAAATTGACTGGAAAGCTTACATGCAAGAAGTAGAAGGAGTTTTAAATGGAACATTTGATTATTCAAAATTAAAAGGCGACACTGGACCATTAGTATATCCTGCAGGCTTTGTTTACATCTTTACTGTGTTCTATTACATTACATCACAAGGAGTCAACATCAAAGTTGCACAGTGTCTGTTTGCAATCTTCCATGTTATATTGCTTATTCTAGTCTTTAGAATTTATGAACGTACAAAAAAAGTTCCACCATATGTTTTACTCTTGGTATTTTCTACCTCATATAGAATACACTCGATATTTGTTCTAAGACTGTTTAATGATCCAATAGCTATGATTCTTCTTTATGCTAGTATAAATGCTTTTTTGGACCAAAAATGGTATCTCGGTAGTATATTATATAGTTTAGCAGTGTCAGTTAAAATGAACATTTTGCTATTTGCACCAGCATTACTAATTGCTTATATAAGTAATTTGGGATTATTTAATACTGCAATACAACTATCAGTATGTGCATTTATTCAACTAATATTAGGACTTCCATTTCTGTTAACAAATCCAATTGCTTATATTAAAGGAGCATTTAATCTTGGAAGGATTTTTGAATTTAAGTGGACTGTGAACTGGAGGTTTTTATCAGAAGATTTATTTATAAGTCCTTATTTTCATTTTTCATTGTTAATATTACATCTATTAACATTAATTTATTTTGCACCAAAATGGATGAAGTACTTAAGCTCTTACAATAAATTGAGAACTATTCAAAGAGATCTTCGTACACAATTTAATAAAAAAGTTGCTGTTGATATGTCAACAGCATCACAATTATTTATTTTACCCATGTTTGCAGCAAATTTTATAGGCTTAACTTTTAGCAGATCATTGCATTATCAATTTTACATATGGTATTATCATACATTACCTTATATAGCATGGTGCTGTGATTATAAGACTGCTACTAAACTTGTGATTTTAGGACTTATAGAGTCGTGCTGGAATACTTATCCAAGTACTGTTGTTAGCAGCATGTGTTTACATATGTGTCATCTTGTTTTATTGTATGGTTTAAACAATCACATACTGAAAACATTGAAAGGCTCATAAATGACTATCAATAGTTTTAACAAAAAAGAGTTTTCTGAATTATGTACAATCATAATAATGTAAAAGATAATACTTATACTACAAACGATTTTACACAAAAAAAAATTATGTAGATATAGTTAAAAACAAATGTGTAAAAAGACAATAACAATGTTTATAAACCACCAAATATATTTATAATACGTTATGAAAATTTGTATTTTTCCTGAAAAATAAAGAAAAGCTATTTCATATTTTAAATTGAATAAAGATTTTTGTCGATCCTCTGTTACTAATAGAACTGCTTAAGGAGTTACACTACCCAAGCGTGTCGAAAAAATAAGCTTTTTTGTGAATTTTTTTTCTCGAGTTCTAAGTGGATCAAAAAAAATTTAGGATTTTATTACACATATATTAAAGTTCTCAAAAATATTTTTTATTTATATATATATATATATA
>UELV01000696.1:0-20417 GCA_900490015.1 Megastigmus stigmatizans
CTCTCTCTTTCTCTGTCTCTTTCTCTCTCTCTTTCTCTCTCTTACTCTCGTAACATTGCAAAGCAAGCACAGGCAGAATCTCTCGCGTCGGCGCTCACTAAACTTTTGTCGACGACATTATGGCAAGAGGAGTATCTTAATATTTATCTCAATAAATTATTAATGCATATAATTAATAATTAATAAAAAACGTTTTGGAGTTTCGAGTAACGAACTAGAGTATACGATATCAAAGCCTCGTGCTTGACGGCTGTATATTTATAGTCAAAATGCAAATATACAGAATTTATATGAAAAATAAATTATTTTAATATGATTATACCATTCATGTCTTGTGACTCTTTAACTTTCACATCAACTTATAAAATCTCGCCGAATTCAATTTTTAGTAAAAGAAGATTTTCAAGGACTGGTGAAATACATCATAGCAAAATTATCCTGGCTCAAATAGTTTATATTATAAACGGAATAGAAATATGTTATAGCTAAAAATGAACTGATATTTAATTTTTATCAAAATAAAAAATTACTTATTTTCTGTGCATAGATAAAAAATATGTTGTGAAATTAAGCTATAAATTCATACGTTTTTATGAGTTTGAAGTTAATTGTACCCTTAAAAGAACATCATGCTTATTGAGAAAGTGGAATAACAGCGGATTAGAATCTTAATTAACATTTAGCGGTCTCTCAAAGTTTCAGAGAGACATGCATGATTTTGCTATAAAAAAGTGAGTGAGCAATGTTTAAAAATTCCTATGGATATATTTCATAGAGTTGCATATGAGCTATTTATGAGAGGTTTATGAGAGGCGTTGAAGTCAACATTATTTCATAGATTAATTAGAGTAGGTAACAAACGGGTATCCTGCCATTGATGCTTCAACGCGGCTTGGCAGTATATAGCCTTCAATGTTGACTTCAGCTCATCCGATATGTCCATGCAGCCTGTCAATATAAGTCTATATGTATAAATCATGCAGCATATTGGAGTTAATAATTTCAAATACTTAAAATGATAAAATTAAATGCGTTCGATTGTTTTTCATAATAAAACTCTTTATTTTATTTATTTTTATAATTTTTCCAATTATAATCAAGGTATACGAGCGTAAAGAAATTTACAACATGGAAACAATTATATCAATTATTTTAATAAAATATATGAAATATGTATTAGTTTATTGAAACAGAAAATAGTTAGAAGGCGTTACTTAAATATGCATTGGTTCGGATTTTCTATTATAATTGATTACATATTATTCGAAAGAAATTATATTATTGTTTTATTCGGCATCGTAAATAAAAATTTAACCATGGATTATATTTCTGTCGATAATTTCTACACATTATTGTTCTTTTCCATTTTAATTCGTAACATTGCATTAACGAATGTGATATCTTAAAGCTAAAAAGAAGTAGGAGAAATAGAAAAAATACTAATTTCCTTTCATTTTTAATAAAAATATCTCGCCGAATTTAATAAACGTCTCTGACTCAGAGATAAAATCCTATCCTTGTTAATTATAATAAGGATAATATATACTTAAGAAGTTATAAAAAATGTTATCTAATATGTGCACTATCATTACAAATATATAATGAATATTATTGAAATATTAACACTTAATTTTTGATAACAATCAATTTTCTAAGAAGAATATTTTCGAATTAATAATTTTAAATGCGCAGACATTTATATAATAAATGTAATATTTACAGCGTTAATTTTCCGCGCGCACCATATTATCCATACTCGCACAGACTCGCACAGTCCCACACAATCGTACACTCGCGCGCATACACGCAGCAGACACGCATGCACTCGCATCCTCTTGTATTCGGACTATTAGTTTAACATTTTCAGTATTCCATCATGCATTGTTTATCGACATTTTTGCTTTTCAATGATTCATTTGCTTAACGTAAAAATATTTTTTCTCTATTGTACACGGAAATATCAAAACTAGTATTCCGGATACATATATGTGCATACACACATACGCATACGCTCTACATATATACAATATATTGTTTCAGTACTTTGCAAAAACACAGCATTGTATTAATTACAAGATGGTGCAGAATGAATTTGTATTTGATTATTGTTCCGTGGATGATTTGCTTCTCGTTTAAGTCTTTGTTTTAGGTGTACTTTAGCATGCCTCTTTTTCTCATCACTTCTGGCAAATTTCCGCCCACATTGATCGCAACAAAATGGTTTTTCACCTGTGTGTGTACGTACATGCGTTGTTAAGTGATCACTTCTAGAAAATGAGCGCATACAGATACGGCACTGGAAGGGTTTTTGACCTGTGTGAATTCGAATGTGTCTAGTGAGCTCATCACTTCTAGAAAATCTTCGATCACAACCATCGACAGGACATGCATAAGGTCGTTCATGAACAGGAGTTTTGCTCGGTCGATTTGGATATTTTCGCGGTTTAACTGGCACTAGTCGTAAAGGTATTGTGCTCTGTTGATATACTTGTGATAAAATTTCATGCCCTTTCGAGGTACTTGGATTGTATTCAGCAAGTTGCACACCATTATTATTAGATAATGGTTGCTGTTGCGAATTGGTTGATGAATAAGTAGCGTTACTATTACCAGGTTCTTGTTTTAAAACTGTTTCTTCCTGATGATGCTGAATGGAATGGTGTGTCAAAATATTAGTTTCGTACGATTCATCGTGTGATGTAAGCCAATTTGTTGGCGCAGAATTCTGGCTATCCTGATAATTTGGGAGCATGGAAGGCTTTGAATCAACTTGCAGAAGTTCAATACTGTCAGATGAATAAGGACCACTGTGCAAAGATGAATGAAGAAACGGCTGACTACTAAGGTTTAAAGTCGGAGATGGTAAAGATCCCCAAATTTCTTGGCTTGATTGGGATTGGATGTGCTGAGACTGGTCTTGGTGCTGTTGCTGGTTATGAAGATTGTTTAGTGGTGATGCTTGAGTACAAGACGTTGCAAATACTGCGCTATACCTTAATGTGGGTATATTGCAAACGCTCACATTTGTGGTTGCTGCCGAAGCGGAAGAATGAGGAGCTGAATATAAAATTACTCCACCTTGCAACACATTACATCGATTATTATCCTCTTGAGAGAGAAGGTTACACGAAGAAGCTGGCGATGCAGCCGTCGGTGCTTGCTCTTGAGAATTTAGATGTTGATGACGATGTGCTTGTGAATGATGATCAGTTGCAGAAGCACTAGAGGACGCATTATCTTCAACTGTGGAGTCCTCGAGCGAAAGGTTGTCACCTGTTAAACTACCTGAAAATTAATAATATTTTTATAGAATTTGAAAATACTTATACAATTTATAAGTGTTTTGTATCATGAATATAAGACAAAACGATTAAAATTAGAAAAAAAGAAGTTTTGTGCATGCATATTGGAATTTGTGTTAATTTAATAATAATTCATTGTTGAGTATTATTGTTGAATATTGCATTATATTCCGCATAAAGTTTTTAGTTCATTTAGTCGGAATCAGTAAAATATATCCTTGATGTGCCCGATAAACTAATTCTCATGATTTTGATAATCACAAACTAATGTAAAGAAATACCAAATCGTGGAAACATTGATATCGACTGACGTTTTCGTTAAGGAAGTCGAAATAATATGAAGTTTTTATAGTAAGCCTAAGAAACCTATTTCATCATTTATAGCATAAAAAACATTAAATTTTAAACTAGACCTTCTCACCTGGCGAGGAAAATAATAAAAATAATTTAAAATTGATGCCTTATTGTATATTTCTCTGTTTCTACTTCCATATATCAAGCAAACAATGCGATTAACCTTACGATTAAATAAAATAGCTTCTTTGTCTTTTTATAGAATCAAGGTTTTCTTTAAAAATGTAATGAGTATGAGTGACATCCTTTACAAAAATCTGTAATATTTCTTATTACAAAGGCAATTTTTCAATCAGTTTCCATTTACTGTAGAACGAGTATTTGAACGTTCCACAAATTAGTCACCAATTTAAGTGTTATGATCCGGATGATACTACATAAGCTGAGCATCAGAACTATGAATTTTATCATTTTTATTGAAATTTTCTCAACGCGTATTCTCAACATGACCGAAGACACTCTGATTTTCGCAAAAACTTTTAAATTGGGTTGTGAAATGCTTCTACAAAGTTTCTTGTAAAACTATGGATATGGACATACCTTGCTACAAATTTCAAATCAATTTAAATTGAAATAAGGCAGGGTTAAGTATCTGAGTCCTATAGGAAAAAAGTCGATTAAACCTTAATATATGATTTCGTACCCGTACCATAAATTATAATAATTAGAATACAGATCATTGCAAAGATTCAAAGAAAAATCACATGATACGTAGACGCTTTATTATATTTTTCACTTGATTTTATTAGATTTAAAGAGCGCTTTTGAGTTTGCACATGCGCAGTCGCGAGCTTTATAAGCGCCGGCGCGTACACAGCCTGGTTTTGCTTGGTTATACCAAATTTTTTCAGTTGAGGACGGGAGTGAGAGAAAGAGATGTCTATGACGCACACCTCTGCCCCCCCTTCTCACTCTCTCTCTTTCTCATAGCCTTAAATGGATTTCGCACGCTTCATACCGCACCATAAGATTTCAACCGGAGACTCAAGTAACTTTTACCAGAGGGCCAAGTAGAATCTACCGGACTTTTCTCATCAAGCTAATTTAGTTGCAGTTACTAAACTTTAATAATGATTTTATTGGTTTATAAACTATTCAAGTATTGTTCAACCTGGTCATACATATCTACTTTTAATGGTTATTCGTTGATGCAGTCACTCTAGTTATTTATTCATTTGTATTCAGTAAATTAAATTCTGAAGATTTTTGATGTATAATGTATACTGTAAAATGCAAAAGTATCAATGAAAAAAGAAATTATAAAAATTATATTGTAAGATATTTTTGGCAGATTTGCGGCTTACATTGATTGTACGGTTAATTTTTTGACACTTGAGCAGCCATAAACCTGTCTCTAAATGCCGCAAATCTACCACGATTCTACTGCAAAGTTCTTGTATAAGTGTTTTCCAATTTTTCTGCAATTCTGGATCAGATACCCTACGTAATCTTTTGTCGACTGAAACGTAGCTAAATGTAGAAATAGATAACGTACATTCGAGGTAATCACGCCGGCAAAAATATAAGTTTCCAGGAATAATGTGAATAGTTTACATACTTATACAATCTTAAAGTACTTCACTTTTTGTCTAAATCTTACTAGTGAAACCATCTAATTATATAATAATTTTTTAATTTAAAGACTGGTATCGTTACTTTAATGAATTATACCTTCTTACATGGTAGAAATATTTAAAAAAAGTTTGAGTAGTTGAGTCGATCCCACCTTATACTTAATGCGTGGAAGTAGAAACAGACGAATTCTGCAAGACGCTTATTTTATAACTCAATATTATCAATAAACTTTTTTTGTTCATCTTCTCTGTCAAATAGAGGGTCTAAAATTTTGGGAAATTAATATTTGCTTAAGAAGACATCGTTTTATTACGACTTTACTAATCTCCTATAAAATAATACTTTTTACGTATAAGACTTGGGGAGTATTTCACCTGGATGATAACTTGCCGAACCCGACAATCACATGCGTAAAATATACTATTTTTAAATTACAATTTTATTGTAAGTTTCAGTTATACTTACACCTCATGTTTTTGTATAATTTCAAGCTCTACTTAAACTAACTTTATAAAAGATTTATAAATTACAAAGTCGTAAAATGTAAAATAATATTTAAGTTATTAATAAATTATTGAAAAATATATAAATTCATCACTTAAATTATTTATAAAATATCCACGTTACATTTCAAGACTTTAAGTATGAGTAGGGTCACCAGACCAATGTGTGACCGGATAAGCATTTTACAAATGATAACATTATATTTTGATATTTAAGTTATTTCAAGGAATAAACCGAATTATGAACGATTATTTAAAATTCAAGAGTGAAAATAAAAAATACCAGTGAATAACCACCTACATTAACATGGAATTTTTTGTGTATTATGCGTAATTTTATACCAAAACCTTTAAAAGATTAAATAATCTTATAAATTTTTACAATTCATAAATGTCAGGTTTATTTTTTATATATTTTAAGCCTATGAAAATGCATTGGTATATTGTTGAGAACTGGTGTAGTAACAAGCTAACTACACTAAATTTATCACTTGAACTGCGTGTAACTATAGATCAATCGAAGTAATATTACGGGTCTTGGAATATTAAGTGTATATTTATAAAAACTGGTACAATGAATAACCGATTAACGCCAGTAAGCAATCAGGTGTGGCGCTTTTATCTGTCAAAAAAAGTAATAAAATGTCATTCTTGACTTTAAAAATGCATTTTTGAGTTAACCAGAAATCAAATTTATAATCATGTTTTCTATAACCATAATAATACTTATGGATTGACTTAGTTATGGGCACTCTTTTTAGCAAGCGATCATTCGTTGGTACTTATTCGGTTAAACTAATAAAATTTTTATTTTTTACTGATGTTACAAATTATCTCATTCTTTGGTTTGAGCAATCGCTTCATAGATCCATTATAATATAGCAATGAAATACTAAAACGTAAAAATACATCTATTTTAAATTTATAAAATATAATCAATATCAATAGATACAAATATCTAACTCGTATAACGAGTCTATCAATATACAGAATAATATTTTTAATTTGTTATATAATCCTAGTTTAGATAAAAATATAACCATTTCCAAATTATTTTATTACTTGCTGTTAATTATACATTCCTACAATACTAACTAAGGACTAAATAAAACTAATTACCGAATTGTTGTAAAGATATTTATTATATTATTTAATCAATTATAAAATATTTTTATATGTTTTTATCAATCATTAAAAAGGAGAATGAATTTTCAAAATCCTAATATGATTTAATTGTAATTTGGGATTGTTCTAACGTAGAAATAATATTCAACAAGAATTCAGGTAAGAATGGTAGAGCATGAATGAATACAAAGTATATAGGTAGGGGTAGTTTGCTTGGAGGGGAGGAGACTTTCTGAATGTCGGGGTCGCCAAGTATTGATCCGACTCAACATGTTCGACATTAGCCGGGTATATTGCTTACTCGATCGACGTCACAGACTTATTTTGAAAATCATATATATGAATATTGTACTTAATTTATAAAATAACTAAATAGTTTTTTAACGTTATAATTTTAATTAAAATAAATACTTTTTTAGTTCTATTTTTTATATAAATAAATTAACTAACAATTATGTTAAATCAATTGGAACCATTTAATAAATGATTTTTCGCTTGTATTAGATACAACTAATTTATCTAATATAGAAAAATAAGTAAAATATGATCAGAAAATTTATGAGTAAGTTGCAAATTTCACGCAGCTTAAAGTAATATGTGGTTACTTGCTGCATTTAAGTTTGTTTAAATATGAAAGAGTGGTCTTTTCTAATAAAATAAAAATTATAATATTTTCATTGATTCCGTAATTGAATTTGTAATATGTAAATTGAATATTATAATAAGAATTAATAAGATTAATTTTTTGAAGTAACTCAAACTTCGGATCTCGGTTGGAATCATTCATTAATTTCATAAAATTACAGAGTGCTACGTAACTTTAAATATTGGATCTAAAAATGCGTATTGAGTTTCGTAAATGGACATTATTTTAGTTTTACATTATAATGTAAAATCAAACTAATTTTGCAATATTAACTTGCGCTACCACCGATGCGAAGAATCGTAAGCGCGTTTAAAAGTTGCGTATGCTTTTTTTGAATAAAAATAGATTATCCCTAACCACTTGTTAATCTACAAATGGCCATTTTGAAGAGTATATAAAACTGAATATTACATAAAAATAATTTATGTTCATATTTATTTAGTATGCTGATATGTCTATTCATAAACGGATGCAAGCATGCTTGGGCATCGCACAGACGCACACGCACACGCACACACTCACACACCTGCATGCATGTAATACACAGTCGTGGATACAAGAATAAATTCTATCTACCAACTCATTACCTAAATGAACACTTTGAATGTGGTTTCTTAAATATTAATATTCTTAATGCAATATATTTTAAGCACCTGTAATAGGCGGCGGCTCCACGAGTGCGGCGGGACCAAAAAATGAAGGCAAATCACTACTGGTAGTAACTGGTGTATTAAGATCATCTGGTTTATCTTTTTCATCAGAGTTTTGAGGCATATCCCTGTACTCAACTGTACATTCTTTATTATTATTTTCACAATTGGTACGCTGCAAGCGACGTTTCTTAATGTTCCCGACGGAATCATCAAGGGATGAAGAATTTTCTATTTCAAGACGTCTTCTTATTTCTTGATTTTGTATATGACTATTCATATGGCGCTGTTCTACTGAGCCTGATGTAATGCATTGTTGAGGAATAGGTAAAGTAGTCAAAGTTAATGTAGGAACAGACTTTGAGTTTAATGGTGTTACAACAGTAGGTGCTGATATTGTCGCCGGCACTGAAGCTGATGCTACAGCAGCTATAGAGGAGCTCGAAGGTGACGTTCCAGAGAGAAAATTAACACTACTAATACAACCAGTATTATTAGAACCACAAGTTGTCGAAGCATTGTATGTTAGGCAAGCGTCAAAACTCAACTGTACAGTTTGTAGGTTGAAGGTTGCATGATGATGTCCAAGAGGTGGCGATGACAGCAGAAATGGGCTAGCTGCTGCTGCATGGGGCTGAGAGCTTATTACTTCCATACCATCCATCGTCATTATTTAGAATGAGAGGTTGTTTTGTTTAAAATACAAGTCCACAATTAGTTTTGGTTTAGCAGTTTTCTTTTAAAATCTCAATTTTCACTTGCACAAAACTTTCAATGAACTTCTGGTGTTAATGATTCTTTCATTATCTTAGTTGAGATTAGTCTACATTTTATGGTAACACACTCGTTGATTGAAGCACTCCGTGTTTATTAAATTTTTAAATTTTCAACCACATTTTTATTAAGTAAAATAACTTTTGAAAATGAACGTATTCGGATAAGCGCATGGTAGCATGCGTGCGTGACTGAGATGCTGTATGCAGTACCAATGACACTGAATGCGTGGGGGGCGCACACAGACTGAACTAAACGGCGGCGCGCCCCGTAGTTTTATGAATGGACCGCGGAGACTGTCCCATATTTGGAAACGCTGAGCAGCTGCCAGCCAATCCCTGCTCTTCGAATCAATCCGCGCACGCGTGCATATGTGTGAGAGAATCTTTGTGTGTACCCGTAAGTTCTCTCTCTTATCTTCTTCTCCCTTTTTCTTCTTGTCTGTTCGTTCCTGACAACGTCAACTTCCCTCTCTTCTTGATTCTCTTTTACTTCTCCTCTGTAACTTACTCCCACTTATCTTATGTGCAGAAGAGGGGTTTCCTCTCCTTCTCCCTCTGCTTTCCACCTCCCATTATTGAATACTCACTGGTCTTGCCTCATACTAGCTGCCACAGCCGGTTCTCCAGTGACGTCGTTAGTAGTGACGTAGGCAGTCACTTAACACACGATCGATCTTCTATACGTAACCAAAGAATATACGCTTGGAAAATAGAAGTCCTTCTGCCTCAATAAGTTAACATTTCTATCATTTTTCCCTTAATAGTTCAATATTATATATAAAAACAATAAAATATATACATATATACTAAAGATATTTCGCAGAATCTAATTACATTCTCCGCCATGATGAATATTCCGGAGTAATACTAATTATAATTTCTTTCGACGAGCTTAGGTACTATCAAAGTCTGATTTCGAGAGCTTAATCTAATTTCCGTTTTCCGTTTTTGGTAATTCCACTTTTAATTTGTAAAGTCCATAGTTGTTTATGCATGAATTTTTTAGACAACTAGGCTATTGCGTATGATATGTATTTTACATTAAAGACATTCTAAGTTTAAAAAAATTCGTTTGAATTCTATAAATATGACATTGCTAATATTAAAAATGCACAGTTTTATTGACTTAAAGATTATTCAGATTACAAACGACCATATAGAACAGTCTATCTTACCATAAAATTTACTAAAGTAGTTATTTAAACTATTTACAATGACGTTAACAAAGAAAGTATCTGAGCTATAGAAAAAAGATTTTCGCGAGACTATGAAAGGTATTTTTTAGTATCTAAATAAGGAACCCAGTAAGCACAGTTTGATTTCATAGGTCCTAGACCAAGATGCAGCGACAAAAATTAGCATTACTCATAAGCTTAACGCAGTGAAAAATTTTATATGCATATAGATGCATTAATAATACTGATGCATTTATAACTGATGCATTTATATCAGCTTTTAGGACCTATGAGATCAATCTGTAAGCGTCTAGCTTCATTTGCAGATACTAGAAAACACTGCTCAAAATCTCATCAAAATCCCTTTCCCCAGACCACAGATACTCTCCATATACTCTCCATATAGGGTCACAGCTCCAGTGCCCGACCAGTCACCAGTACATGTCCACTGACTTGAAAAAATATGAAAAAATTACTTTTGACTTTTGTTTTTTTTTTATAAATTTCTATAAGATTATTGAATTCATTAAATGTTTTTATACAAAATACATAAATATTTTTCATGTGAATAATACATAAAAAATACAGTATTAATGTAGGTAGTCGGGGACATTTTGCAAATGTGTTGACTTTTTTCTATTGTTTTTACTCTTTCAATCTAATAATTGACCATTTTAATTCTTAAAGAATCGTCCAGAGCCGTTTTTATAATTGAAATAACGTTTAAATATTAAAAATACAATGTTACCATTTGTGAAATCCACATCCGGTCATTCATTGGCGCAATGACCCCGAGCCACTATACAATATATGACTCAACAATTTTATACGCAGTTGTATTATCTACTGCATTTTTACAAATGATAATATATGTTTAAGTACAATAATGCATTTGGGGCAATATATGAAGGGAAAAATCTTTAATATATACATATATATTAATAAAGACAGTTACAAAATGCGACCGTGAATATCCATCTCTCTCGCTAATTCTGACTTAAATTTATACATACCAGTATAATGTTAAGCTATACTATTATAAGGTTAAAACATAATGTTAAACTATAATATTAATATAAAGATAAAGTTTAATATTTAAATGTTTTGTAATAGTCTATAATACGAATACTTAATTAAAAATAAGTTAAAGCTGCAAATTGTAATAACAAGCGTTAACCACTGTTTTACGTACTATGTTAATTTATAAAGCAATTATTTAATATTAACCAGAATTAGTATTTATTAGTATTTATAAGAAGAGATTAAGAGGTATTTGTTATACTATTCTAATTTCATTCATTTTTTCCTTAAACTCCCAAAATATTATTTATTTAAGCATTCGCCTCATCGTAAATATCGTTTTACCACTAATGTTACTGTGTCTTTAATAAATATATTCTCTGAATCTGATTTTTTTTTTTAAATTTTCGTATACTATAGTACATACGAATGAAGATTAAAATCTACATTTGCGATTAATCGACCACAAAATTCGAAACCTCCAAAATTAAACAATAAAAAATACGAGTACCTCGTATAAAAAATTAAATCACACTAAATAAGCACATAAAGTACACAAAAATATAGAAAATTAAAAATTTGAATTCCGAATAAAATACTCTCGACCCTTAACAACTGGTGGATCAAAGTTTGAGCTTTAATACTAAAGTTAGATAAACTATGGTGATCGATATTGATAGAGAGCGAATAATCCATGGGAAAATATAGTTGTAATTCGTTGTCTTAAGTCACTAGTGGCGCCACAAAATACGTGTAATAGTGAATTAGTGGAGAAAATTGCAACTAAAAGTAGTATTAAAAATACATTGCTTTTATGCAAAGAGACTCCCGTGACTTAACACGTCGAAAAGTGTAGGCTTTGTAATTTGCAGATATTTAAAATTTTTTTTGAAGATTATGAAAGCCTGATAAACATTTATTAAGTATTTCAAAAACTAATCAAAAACTAAATAAAAAGTAATAAACTTTATACGAGGATTACATTAGCAATAGTAACTATACTAAACTATGCTTAACTCAGCATTGTAAATTTCATTGAGTAACACTGTAAGCGAGCGTCTATAGACTTCGCTGTAGTTCCCCCACACTAGACAGCAGTTCCCCCGTGTGGGGCAGAGAAGTACTCCTATCGTTAGATCAAGCGGCTCGGGACACTTGTAGTCTAGCAGCAGAGCCGGTTGGCGCAGCAGCTAACCTAATCTTTTTTCCATGACATGTCTTATTTTCATTATAATGTTTTTTAAGAAGTATCATTTCATCAAAAATACGATTTTTTAAGTTTGTTAACACGGCTGAAATTTATATAACTCTGAACAATTCTACATAATTGTGACTTACTTTTTGTATTACACGTGTCTAAGCTTGTATCATTTTATTATTTTGTTATCTTATTATCTTTGGATTTTTTGTCTTGACTTTAATTGTTATGTTTGACTTTATAGCCCATGATCAGGTGCTGAGAATATTGATCATAGAAAAATATTTTAAATTCTGATAGATATTATTTTAATAAGTAGTTCTTTAAAAGATGATATTTGGGATATACGTTGGTTTGCTGAATAACAAAACATAGGGATTATTCTTTGGATTATCCTTGTGACAAAGAAATACTTTAATATTCTGTAAAATCAGTCTATTGTACTGAAGGCGGATACCGATAATGATCCTCATTAAAGCTGCAAGGTAAATTTATAAAACTTGTATTGTACCTTATGTCAAAAACTCGCAATTTAAAAAACATTTAAAAAAACAGTCAGCCTCCTTGATGAATGTTAAAGGAGTGCGCAAAACAAGACTTTTAGTGTTAGTTTTCTTCGCGCAAAATGTCGATTTTGTGCACTCAGCACGAGTATGCAAAACATTTGCTTCGCTCGGGTAAATAACCTGTGCCGAAGAATCGCCTAAATTTGTCTCGAAAATTATTTTTCTACTTTCCCATTAAGTACCGAGGACAATTAATTAAGGGAAAGCCGAAGGACTCTGTGTAACCCATGAAGTATAGCCAATTTACGAGACCCAGTTTCATACTTTTACTTTTATACTGAATGAAATGTTCTGAAACTTGGCAGAAACTCTGGAATTTCACTATAGAATTGAACTCAACAGAGAAAATGGTGAAAAACCGGGAAGTTACAAAGTTACTTACTGCATCATGCGACTATTCACCTCGGCATTTAAATTAGTGCCGCCATCAACCTTAAGAGTTAGTTGCATGTGCATTTACAACAAAAATATTAATCGTCTACAATAAGAATCACTTGCATTGTACTGATGATGATTCGCAAGTGATTCAAAAGCCGAAATGCCTTTAAATACTTATTTACTTATTCATATTATATTCATATTATATTTTCTTAAAATTTAATATAACCTCTTAAAATTCATAATTAAAATATTTTTTAATTCTCTTATGCTCTTGAGATGGTACAATTTTCAAAATGTTCTTCTATGAGGGGAGTAAAGATGCAAATCCGCATCACCTCTTCTTCATACGAAAGAACGAAAGTTGATAGTCTTGGGAGCAATATTGGTTCGTATGTCAGAAAGTCACATCCACTTAAGATTCTTTTAACGAATGAAACATTTACTGATTTAAAAATATTAAGATATTTTCACAGAAAAACTTTGTTGAGCCCAATTCTTACACCTGATAAGAATAATTAAAATTTAATTAGTCGGCGAACTTTCAGTATATTTTATAAAAAGTATGAAACCGATTGTGAGGTGGATGTACCAAATTTTGATACCATCTTGTTACTCACCTTTTAGTTGTTTATTTTTACAAGTAGCACCGAGGTGAATATCTCATGATGGAGTAAGTAACCTTTTCAACTTCTACCTGTTTTTTACAATTTTCTCTGTTAAGCCCAATTCTATAGTGAATTTCTACAGTTTCTATCAAGTTTCAGAACATTCATTAATTATACTCCATGGATAAAACAGAGTCCTCCGGTTTCCTCTTAAATACTTTTTTATGCTCTAAATAGTAATTTAGATTTTAAAAGTTTAATCTAAAGGTTTGATTTGATATTAAGCTCATTGGGTTTCTCATTTAGGATTTTATACGATTTAATAAACATAATAGAAAGCAAAGTAAAGTAAGCGTATTTATGGAATTTTTTTCTTAAATGTATTGCACACTGAAAACCTTGTTTCCTTTCTTGTTTGTGTGAAATACTGTGTTTAAGATGTCTTGGCGAATCCGTACTCAGATACTTTAACTGGCTTTGCAGTTCCATATTATTTTCGTTCAATTTTTAACATATCAAAAAATATTTCAGTTTATTCTTAATACTTATTGTTAGTAGGAAAGATAAATAGTATATAATAGTATATTTCGATACTAATATGATAAAATGATTTTACTCGTGTGTGAACGTTTGTTTGAGGTCACGCGTGGGTGCAATCTATTTTTCGTTCAACGTGTGAGAAGCTCAATTTAATGCATGCATCTTTCTTCTTGCGTACGATAAATCGAGTTTCCCGCTTTGAGTGTCATAAAATCGGATAAAGTCGAATGCCTGTTTTCCGCCCTATGATTGTAATATACTATTTCGCAATAGTCTGGAATTTGATAAACAATCAACAGGGGGTGTGGGTATTACTGCAAATTCCCGAAACACGATGACTACATGAACCAATGTTGATCCACAGTAATATATTCAAAGGTCTGCGCATGCGCGCTTCTAATACTGCGCGGGATCTCTATATACTTTAACATGGCGTAACATTAAGCTTGCAGCGATATAAACGAACCCACAGTAATATCTACAAGAATACTTTCAACACTAATATAATAATTTATTTTTTACTGTAAAGTTAACCTTTACTTTTAGACCACTGTAATTGACTGATACCTCTTTTACGGTTGTCATCCTATGGGTAAAAATGAAGGGCTTCTGCAAAATATGAATAAATTTAACGATGGCTACGAGCCGTCATATCTATATTTTATTTATTTTTAACTTTTTTCGTAGATTCTTTTTTGTAATAGGCGGGTGAAGAAATGCCGCATTGTTAAGGAAGAAAAAGAATCATATAAATACTAATTATTTAAGTGTAATTATTACTTAAACTTTGCTCCATTGGCGTTTTATCCCGAATTAGGGTACTTATCTTATTATAATAGTAATATATTCAGATTGTTATTAGATTGATCTCCTCAGAAAAATTCTAACACGATCGTAAAGTATACATTTAAAATCATTCATTTACTTTTTTTTCATATTTCTTTACGTCTATTTTCGGAACAATATTACGTCCATGTGAATGTGATTTTATGAAAAGAACTAGTATTCCATTAATTTTTTGAGTAGGGTAATCTACTCCAATTGCTGACCACATACCAATGAATGTTTAAAATAACAAAATGGGAATTGGTTTTTTTAATCGATAAATATGGCTGAATATGAGTATTCTTATGAGTATTTTTATGAATGAATTTTGATTTCAGTAGCACATAATTACGAGTGTGCAATAAAATTATAGTTATGCATTAAACAATATATACTAATAAATAATTTAAAAAAATTTTATCGTGGAATTGAAATTAGTTATTTCACTTTGTAAAAAATATTTTGCTATTTATTTTAATCATCGTTATCGATATCATTTATTTCTATCAGAAACATTAACTAGGGAATAATAAGTAAATACTAGAACTTGGCCTATCCAACATTGTATCGACAAAAGCAACAAAATTAAGTTCGATCAGGCATTTGGAGGTTATTATATGAGGGCTGGAGGGCTAGAAAATTCGCCCCTACCTGCGGGTGTCATGCGCCGGCGCAGTAGCACGCTTATTGATTGTACAAAAGAAGAAACAGATGAATGTTCAACCATTGATTCGGTGCTTCACCGACAGCTCTGCGCAGTCCGATTGCCGATAACGACGACCGCGATAGCGACAGTCAACACAACAAGCAGGAGCATAGAAATTTTGCAGTTGTAATAGTAGTGTTAATTACAAGGACCAAAGAATAAGCCAGAATCATGCAAAATTTCGGGCAGGAGGACTATAACTACACATCCGATACGCTGCAAAGTGATGGAGCGGAGTTACGAGGTCGAAGTTTACCGCAAGTACCTGGGGCCCGACCTATGGTGGATCCACAAGCTGAGGGTATTGTTGACCCTGATCTCTACCCTCAACCGAAGGAAGCAACGCACAAAATTCGAGGAAAAAATGACTTCATTGAATACCTATTTGGCGCAGTTGATCAAGAGCTCCTTACTGTAAAAACGTTTTACTTTTTTTTCTACTCCGCCTTTGGTTCTCTTTTCCCTCTTATGGGTGTTTATTTTAAACAAATGGGCATGAATGCTGGTCAATGTGGCCTGCTTATTGGTCTTAGACCATTTATTGAGTTTTTCAGCGCCCCTTTTTGGGGGTCCTGGGCCGACAGGTTAGTAATATCAAAATACTTCTTTAGAATACTTTTGAATTCAGATTTGTATTGATTTACGGCTCTTAAGTTATTCTACTTTAGTCACACTGTTCAAATAGTATATATAATATGTCATATTGACTTTTTTATATGTATTACCTAATTATTTCGTATTATAGATGGCAAAAAGGCAAATTGATTCTTTTGGCGTCACTGTCTTGCTGGATTATTTTTACACTACCTCTCGGTTTTATTCAACCTCCAGCTGTATCGTGCATGATTTATAAGAATCATACAAGTCGTTTATATGTACCTGACGCAGACCAAAAAATTGTAAAAAGATCTGCTTTTTCTGATGAAAATCTTTTATCAGACAGAAATGTTATCAAAGTAAAAGCATTAACTGCAAGGAACATCGCTTCTAAAAAGCTTCATGAAGAATTAATCGATGATATAAATGAAAATCAAGTGTTACCTAGATTGAAACTTGAGAATGGTTCTTATAGAATCAAAAGACAGACATACAATCAACTCTCAATACAAAATAAAACATTTCAACAGGAGGTTTCCAACATAGATCTAGATGAATTGATAAAGAGGAATAGACCAGCAGACTTACTAGAATACAAGAAGTTTCTGAAGGTATGTGCTTAACCTTAAAATTTCTATAAATTTAGTACGATCAAAAATCTAAAAAATAGATAAAATGAAAATTTATACGTTCTTATAAATATTGGTTTCCCATTCCATGTTGGAACATTGGCCAAGTTAGTGATTTTTCGAGATAAAACAATAACATGTCGCTCCAATGTGCTAGCTCTCAATAACTTAATAACCAGGAAAATGCAACCTAATTTAGAACTTTTCGTTACACAAAGGTGTTCAAAGTATTGATTCTAATCGGAGTAGGAACTACGTACCTTATATCAGTAAGAAAATGTTTGCTACCGAACTATATAAATATTTTATATGCTGTTTCTATCGTAATTACCGCCTACTTAATTAGGATATTTAATTAGAATATTTTAAATACTTTTGTGCAACGAAAAATTTCCAATTCTTTAAATCCTATGATAAATACGGTAGATGTGCCTGTTTTGGTCACTGCTCCGTCTCTGGTCATTTTTTAAACTAATCTTTGAAGCTATAATATAAAAAAATTTTAAATTGAAAAATATAATATCTATAGTCAAGCGACAATTTAATTAAATACAACTATCGATAGAGTGGTATACTAATTTATAATTATACAGAATTTTGTAAACAAGCGTGCCCACAACTGGCACTAAGGTGGCCCAAGACGGTGATTTTACCCTATATAAGAAACTTTAAAATTTTATAGTCATGGTCGAGTTAATTGAGCAGGACCCAGTTTCTTCAGATCATTTTCTGGTTACATTTTAATGTAGTGATAATCATTTAATGTCTTATTGTAACTACATTTCGATTATCATTACTATTTACTTTACTAATATCTATTTTGTACTAATTACTTTTTGATACATTTATTCTATACAATGCTAAATTTTGATAAAAACTTAGTGTCTATTTGAACAAAAAAACTGTTCTCATATATTTAAATGACACGATCAAAAACTGCTCCTCAGTCTATTTTTAATACAATGATTATATCAATATCTTATTAATCGAATATCAATTTTCATTGCATTTAATGAAAGTTAAAACCTTAATGTACAAAGATTTAACCTGTTATTTTATTCATATATAGTCATAAGAATGCGAAGTGCTTTTAAGTAATAGAAACTGGGTCCGTGACAATATACGGTTTTTAATATATAAATCTAATATTTGACCGAAGTAATTAAAATAAAAAATACACGTTTTAGAAAAGATTTGTAAATCTTTTCTAAAATACAATTAGATATTTTTCCGGTAGAATACAAGGATTACTTTATTATTTCTATATTTTACATTAGTTTGCATAACTTCACGATATCTTTACGGTATTCTATGTTACTTTAAAGTGATATTTCAGAACTCTCGTTATTTTTCATTATTTTTGCGTTTTTTGAACGGTCAATAAATTATCTTCCTAAAATTTGTGTTCTGAAGATTTTCATGTTAATTTCCATTTATTTTACTATCTTAGTACTTAAAATTACGGTACTTTTTGGTTCTTTATCAAAATTTCATGTTATTTTTGTATATAAAATCTTCAATATAAATTGGCGTAAATTGTTTTATAAAATTACATAATAACTTACACGATTCTGTATTGTTTTTCCTGTTTATAACATTCATAAGTATTGTCTATGATTCTGCGATGTAAACCTCATTAAAATATTTTACAGAATATCTTACTCAGTTTTTATACGGCATTTTTTATCGGCTTCATTATCCTAAACGGAACCGGAATATAGGAAATAAAAGCACTAATGCATATTTTTAATTCTTGGTACATTTGCATAATATAGAGATTTGAATCTCGTACTTTCTGATTTGCAAGTCCAACACTCTATCCACTTGACTACAAACACCTTATTGTATCAAGAAATTATTCTCTTAATGTATTACTATCTATGTAATAACTAACAAAGAAGGTATCCCAACCCGAATTCGCCAGTTTGGATGAAATATATTATATAGTTACATCAAAGTTAAGGGAAAAACACTTCTAGGGGAAACTACCACCAAAGTTCACGCCTGAAAACGTTTTTTATTTTTTTTGCTTGAAAACTAGTGGGAATTTTGAGATGAACCATATTTATTCTTAATAATTATAATAGCAAATGATAAAAAACACAGGTCCGTGCATATATATCTAAAAATATAACAATTTGTTGTTGTAAAATACGGTGTTCGTAGTTAAAGTTAAAAGGATCACTTAAGCAGAAATCAATTCATGCTGCCCCAGATCACAGATACCTATAAATATAGTCTGTATATGTTAAAATTAAAGATTGTAATAAGATATAATTATCACTAAAACTGTAATAGCAAGACATGTTTCATCAAACATACAGCTCATAAGTCACAGTGACTCTTCTTAAAAAATACAAAAACAAGGTTATCTGTTAGTCTCTGATCAAACTTTATGACTTTTGACTAAATCATGTTCTACGAAAAGATTTTGCAAAAGAGATTGTTGGTCAATTAGATAAATTGGTGGAAGAAAAAATGATGTAGTAATCTAACTTGAAAAAACTTGTAAATCCACTAGATTTTTTTCAGCTTGTTGGCACTTGAAATTCATTCAGAATAATAGCTAGATTTGCAGGGGAGGACATGTGCAGCACGTACAGCATATTATTATGAATTAGTACCACTTTGGCATATATTTAATTAAGTACATGATTTGAAATGCGCTTTAGCTATATGATGTATTATGTTATGTTTATTTTCAATGTGGTTATTTTCAATGGGGTAAATTATGGAAAATGTAATCTAAATGTAATGGTTATCTGAGATTCGGCTAGTTCGCGAAAGGTAAATTTGTTATCAACCTTTCATAAGAGCGCGACCAAAGTCGCAAGAATAGTTCAAAAATATCAATAATATGAGTGCGATATATTATGTTAACCCTTAAATGACACTGGGGGTCCGAAAGACCCCAGAGTTTTTTTGACCGAAAAATTTTTCAAAGTTACGCGCCACTGTTTGCTTTGTGGTGCCATAAATAACCAGCATGCTTGTTTCATTTATTTCATGCTTTTTTCATCAGTTTTTTTTTCATATAAATACCTTTTTTGAAAAATTGGTATTTAAAATTAATTTTATCCTAAAGGTTATAGTTTCACGAGTTAGCCATTAAAATTTCATCGGAAAATATTCAAATTTCAAAAAGTTATGAATTTTTTAGTAAAAGGGATAGATTTTCAGTGTTTAAACAAATTTCGATTTTTTTCAATATCTAAACAATAATTTTGGATCTTATGAACTAAAA